>DF239428.1:35703-94643 GCA_000507305.1 Breviolum minutum Mf 1.05b.01 | reverse complement strand
GATGACGATGATGATGATGATGATGATGATGATGATGATGATGATGATGACGATGACGACGATGACGATGACGATGACGATGACGATGACGATGTCGATGTCGATGATGATGATGATGATGATGATGATGAGGATGAGGATGAGGATGATGATGATGGTGGTGATGATGATTCGTGATGATTCGTGGTGATTCGTGTTGATTTCTGGTGACATTGCGGACGATGATTTGATGAGTATTTGATAGTATTTGATGTATTGACTTGCTTTAATTTGACTTCCATGGGGTTCCATGGATTGTATAATACAGATTTCTTGATTCAATGATGGAATGATTGATTGCCAAGTGGATGGATGATATACTATGATCAAATGGTGCCGATGGATCAAGGCTATAAAGATTGAGATTGCTTGTTTTATCGGGTAGTTGCGGTGATGAATAGTTTTTGGGGTTTTGTGCGGACAAACAGTGATGGAGCAAACAGGGATGAAGGATGAAGGATTTTATTGTCTAATTAGTCTAATTTCGGGGTGTCAGATTTGCTGTTGGTGGGGATGCGGGGACTTTGGATGCTGATCGGGTGAAAAGTTTACTGATGCCCTACCATGACCATCGGGGAAACAAAAACCTCAGAGCCTTGAACCTTTTTCCATCCATTTTTCATACCTACATTACATATCATTATGTATACTGTATATGATATGTATGAAGTATCAAGGTATATTATGTATGATATAGATTACTGAGGTATATTGGTATATAGCTTTATGAATGATGATGATGAATATATATATATATATATTATACATGTATTTCCATGTATTTTTGCATAGCCACCTACCAAAAAATGTGTTCGGATTTTTTTGCCTGAGGTGGAACAGGCGCCGGATGGGGATAGAGTGGATGTTTCAGGTGCTAGGAAAGTCCTCAACAAAAATGTGGTCTCTTTGGATGGTTTCATGCTTTTGTTTGCTTATTGCCACTGGTTGATGATTACATTGTGCTCCCATTGTGAGAGGCTGAAATTACCAAGATCAGCGAAAGGACAGGGCTGTTGAAGGGCCTAAAGATTCAAGTGTTCGGATCAATGATAGGACCACATACCACCTCACTAGTTGAAGAGGTTGCCCCAGAACCTCAAAGATGTTCACAAATGACATTCCCGAAAAAAAACACCTCAGGGATCATTAATTTACCCATTTGGGGGGAATCAAACAATGCACATGTATGGTAATGTTGAGGGATTTCCCCCAAATAGTGCATCGTTTGGGTTGGTAATATAATGACCCCTGTACCTTGGGGATCCTTGGAGACTGTTTTTTCATCAAGCCAAAAGATCCCCAGAAATCCGCTTTCATCCAGGACCCCAGAAGCTACCCTTGCCGAAGAAGTTAAAGCGGAGGTGAGAAAGTTGCGACAAGAGGGACCCTGTTTGAACGATATGTTTTTTCATAGATATATACAATGTATACACGATGGTTTATATTACGTATATACCTGGAACCCCGATGACCTCGATTTTTGAAGGTCAACCCCCCAAAACAAGGCCTCTTCCAATCAAAACAAGGGTCATTTGGGTTCTAGGTATATGCTCACCCCCGCCCCCTCAAGATCTCCTCTTGTTGTGAATTTCGTGCATGCGTTTGTCTGAGACAAAATGCATATTGAGAATTCTAAAAAGGACTGCAACAGGAGGAGGGTAGCCGATGTACCGTAATCAGTAACCTGCGGTCTTGACTCTGTGTCAGACCAGAAGCTAGAAAAAGATCAGCACACGTAGACTGTTACCTAAACAAGGATCTGCCCAAATTTTCGCCACAAGTCTAGAAAGAAAAAAATCAAACCAACCAAAAAGCGGAAACAAAGGAAAAAAACACCACAAAAAACAATACCATGAGGGAAATGTCTCAGCCAGAGCTTCTCCCAAAGTCTATTTTGTTTTACTTCTTGCTTTTCTGTTTGTTTTGTTACTTTTTGCTTTGTTGTTTTTTGTTGTTATTTTTGTATTGCCAGCATCTGCCGAGCAAGGGTAATTTTCAAGAAATCTGTCAAGCCTGGACCCTGCAGAACTTACTCCGAAAACATGGTCGGAATCGAAGGAAATTTCAGGACTTTTTTCAGGTGCTGTTTTTTTTTCAATCATTTTCTACTGTGCACGTTCAAGTGTTTTTCTTCAATTCTTGAGAGCAGACTTTAATTTTGACTTGGACATTCAAAGTTATTTTTGCTTGGTTTATTGGAAACGTATTGCATATTTGATTGTTATTCTGTTAGATCAATGAGCCTGCAGAATTTGTGGGTTCTTGGTAGAAGTTAAAGAAGCGTTGGAAATATAAAGTTATAATTGCTTGCTTGAATGTGTTTGTTGAAAACCATATTGCATTTTTAAAGATGTTTTTTTGATCATCGGAGCCTCTAGAATTTGTGGGCTCTCGACAAAGCTTTTGCAATTCTCGGGAATCGATGTGTTTTATGTGTTTTCAACCTGAAGCCCCTTCGCCTGCAGAAAAAAACACCAAGCGATGTATTGGAAAGAAATCTATTTTTTTTGGTGAAAGATGGTGTTTTTTTTCTTTAGTTTTTCGTTCAGATCGCTGAATGTGCAGAAATTAAGGGTTTTTTGACAGAACTCAGCCAATTTTCGGATGAAGGTCTCTTTCTAAACCCTATGAACTTATTCTATGAACATAGATATATTATATATGGTCTTTCTTCACATTCCTTTTGCCTTAAATGCTTAAGCCTGCAAAAGCTCAGGACGTTTGACAGAAAACATCATTGTATCTGTGCATGCGCTTCAGTGTAAAGAAGCCATGTGCGGGCATCTTTGACCAAGAAACTCTTGAGTACATCACTAGGTGCATCAATGAGCGCGCGAACATCTCTGCTGTATGTACCTCATTAAAAGACATCATTTGTTGCATCAATGATCAAGAACATATGTCATCCATCCCTAGTGTTTTTTTACAAACGATGTATATTGGACCGCACGCACCACTAAAAAATTCAGTGGCGTAGATATTCTTGGGTGGGGTGACCATATACTTTTATTTTAGTTCACATCATGATATAATATATATATATATTTATATTTGGGCAATTTATTATAAATCCTTAACCTGAAGTTTTCGGCCACTTTGGGGGTAGGATTCCCTGATAAATCACTACCTTTTGGGGTGGCTGTGTATATGGGTATGAGGGACCCCTGCATTCACCCTTCCTCCTCGGGCTGCTGTAATCATCCTGGGTGTTGTCGCAGTCAAACCTGCGATGTGTAGGAATTTCATGGGGGCTTCGGGTTCCGCATCACCCATACCGGTACCATGCATGGTATATATTCACCTAATGTTGTTGATGTTTAAGGTAAACGTATAGGTAAATATAATGGTAAAAATACCATTCATGGATGCTATGGGTGATCATCATGCGGAATCAGTATGTCAATATGTATCAGGATGATTTAGGATGCAAATCTCCAATCATATTGCCAAATGCTAGCCAGAATACGATAGAGCCACGCTGCTCGGATGGCAGGAGAGCAAGCCTGAGAAGAAGAAGGAGGAATCTTGGAAGTTGGGAAGGAGATACGTCGTTGATAATATGTATCTGTATATGCATGTATATATCTAATATATATATACATATCTACGATCATATATGCATAAAGTGTACAACCCGACCCTGAAACGATGGCATGTGTATAAAGATTCCTCTTGCGTCTTGCACTATGTCCGATCTGGCTGTTTGATGTTTGAAATATTCAATTTTCAATAGGGTTTGGTGCAGGTTTTGAAATGGGAGAAAGCTAGACAAAACCCATAGTGTTCGGTGTCTACATCGGGGAAGGGTAAGTCACCCTTTACACCTTTTCCCTGAATTTCTGTGCTACTTGCATCCCCTCTAAGACTCATGGGTGGTTTTTGCAACTATACAGATGTACTTTACATAGATTTTGCTGCTGGTCGACAAACTTTTTGTTCGACCTTTCGCCCTTTTTTGTATTTCCGCCAAATCTTCAACCTAAAAAGCACCCAATCCAAAAGGAACGTCATCTTCTGGGTGGTGGTTTCAATTTTTTTAAAATTTCCCCCCTACTTGGGGAAATGATCCAATTTGACTTTCGCATATTTTTCAAATGGGTTGGTGAAAAACCACCAACTAGTCTTCCAAACCTCCATTTTGGGTTCCATGTTCCTTTTTGAGGTTGTACGGTTGTACGCTGTTTCTTTGCATGTTGGGCTCCATGATTTAGCCAGTCCTTTCTTAGTTGGTTGCACTTCTCTCACGCCGTGGGCGCAGCGGGTGTAACCTCAGTGGTTAGGCGTTCGTATTAATACGTTGGCCTTCAGAGGGCAACCGCATTTTTTGGGTCCTTCCCCCAGATGCTCCCAAAAAAACCCGTCAAATTTTGGCGAAAGGTTACCAAAGCCCTCCAGGGCAAAGCGGGCCATCATAGACACTGATTTGTAGAATCTAATGGGACTTCGGACGCATCATGATCATCATGCAGAATTAGCATGTCAGAATGTATCAGGATGATTCAGGATGCAAATTGCCAATCATATGGCCAAATGCTAGCCAGAATACGATATAGAGCCACGCCCCTCGGATGGCAGGAGAGCAAGCCTGAGAAGAAGGAGGGATCATCGAAGTTGGGGACGAGATTTAACACTGGAATAGCGTGTACATTTGTAGCTTTTTGTCGGTTCTTCTACTATGCGTGACCTGGTTGTTTGATATTTGGAATATTCAATTATGAATAGGGTTCAAGGTTTTATAATATGGAAAGACACTAAACACAACCCACTTCATTCCTTGATTGCCAAGATTTTATTCAAAAGTTTGACATGGAGCTGCACATATTATTTCCAGTTCAATTCATTTCCGATGCCAAACTACTCTCAGATACTGTCTTAACATTAACCAATTTCATATTATATTTATATATATATTTATGAATGACTATGACTATAGGATGCCCGTCCCGATCATATTCACTCAACTGAAGTTGTTGAGTACAAAACTCGCAGAATTTCAGCCAGGTCTCTTTGTCTGCAAATCCGGCTGAAGCTTTTGAAGTACCAGAAATTGTCTGCAATCGTGTTACCACCAGAAGGCCGCCGTTTTTTTTTGGATACGATACCTGTTAATAACATGGTGGCTGTTTTAGTTCTTTTTAGGGGGGGGGTGGAGCCCAAAGAATTTTTGCAAAGCATAAATCATTCAGTTCATAAATTGTTTTTTTTTGCAAAGTGGAGTTGATTTGTGAGATTTGTTGCCATTCACCACGCAAAATGTGTTCCCTTTGCATTTTTTTTCACTCAAACCGAAGAAAAGGGCGGTGAACCGGCATAGGAAGGGCCAGTGGACAAAGAGTAAAGGTATCAGAAAGGTCCAGAAAGATTCGACCATCAAAAGCTATCAATGATCTTTGAATGTTTGAAACAGGACTAAACGACTAAACAGGTCATTGATGCTTACATACTATCTTATACTCGCAATAATGTTGCAACCACTGACTGGTTGCTGATTCAGCATCTTTGGCGGCTTTTTGCCGCTCATGTTTTGTATTGGAAAACCCCTTTGGATGTACATGCATCCAAAAAAAGCCATCCTTGGCGGAGAATCATTGACATTTGCTTTCTGCTTGCTGATATCGTCTTCCCCCCCCGTATGATTGTTGCTCTTCCATTCGGGAAGCATGGCCCATGCGGTTTGATTTGAATTTCGGTGTTGACCTCCGCATCAGTGTCGCTTTATCGAAGGATGTGTAGAAGTCTAACTTCCGACAATATGGACAGTTGAAAAGCAGAGAAGAGAAGTAAAGTCAGAAAACAAGCTCCGAGTGCGTGAAAGTCAGAAGAAAGAAGATACAGTTGCGCGAAATGTTAGGAAAGTTGCTGTGTTTTTCCAATGATTGGTGGGTCCGGAGGGTCGAAAAGTAGGCTCGCTAAAGCGGCGGGTGCGGAGCCATGTCGCCAGAGGGGAAATGAAAAATTGTACGCCACTGTGGCGCGAAGCATATTTCTAAGTCAAAATGTACACAACACCTGACTTTTGGAGCACTTTTGGAGGTTTCGATGTCGCAAAGGTGTCCGACAGAAGAAATACATAGAGTGATACTCACTTCGTCAGTCAATCAATGTTAGTCAATCAGTCAGTTTGTCAATTAGGGAATTTGTCAATTAGACAATTTGTCAATTAGACAATTAGTCAATTAGTGACTTAGTCAGTTTGTCAGCTAGTCAATTAGTCAGTTAGTCAGTTAAGTAAATTAGTCAGGGAGTCAGGTAGTCAATCAGTCAGGTAGTCAATTAGTCGGCTAGCTAGTTAGTCAGTTAGGCACTTTGTCAGTTAGTCAGTCAGTCAGCTGTCAAATCAGTCAGTTAGTCAACTAATCAGTTGGACAGTTAGTCAGTTTTTTGCTGTGTCATCCATGATTCCAAACAACCGATCTCTCCTATAGGTTTCCTGTTCTTGAAGCTTCCGCCACCGCGTCGTGCGGTACTACTGGTATATATGTAAAGAAATCATGTCGAAGCCGAGAAGTCACAACAATAACCCATAGCATCCATGGGATTAGTATGTTTACCTACATTCACGATAAAAATCAATCAAATTTATATACCTGCAGTATGCCAGGCAAATGGATCCTATGGGATTGATAAGTCAGATTGAAATTGCACCAATAAGTCAATTTTAAATATACCGATCCCATGGTATGGGTAAGTTTGCGTACGGTTTCCGACCTTGGCCTGGATGGATGTCCCCTTCACAAATCCCCCGACTTGAGGTGGTAAGGTGGTTGTCCCAACTTGTGTTCAATTAGTTGTGTTTTAAATTCTGTTTCTAGTGTGCTGGTATGTTTTTTCATTCTCAACTATCATAATTTGTCGATATTTTGCTGTTGTTTATTATTGAGTCAAGTGGATTCAGTTTTATCAACTAACAGTATGATTAAAAATGATATGATGATGATTGATACTCGTATGAATTGGGGGTTGCCAAAACCCTCCAACAGTAGCTAAATGATTTATTCATATCTATGAAAGAAATCCTATTCACCTTCATTATCCACTGTAAACAACTGTTTAAGCAGGACCCAAGATATGACGAGATATGCATTTTTTCCCAGTATTTTTGTTGAAGGACCGGCTTTCAACGCGGATTCCTAGTTTGTAAATTGGAAATGCCTCAACATGTTTGGGCCGCTAGAGACCTTGATTGGTTTCTTGCGGGAAAATCAAGGTGTGGTATTTCCAGTTTTGAATTTGGTGGGTTTTAATTTGAGCATGTCCTTTTTGTCTCCAGAACAAGCAATTACTATGATCCAGATGAGCGAGAACGTCCACCCCCCACCCCCATCCAGTGAAATGCAGCCATTGGCAGTTCATAAAGGGTGGTAAGGGAGCTCCTCCCCTCTGTGGATATGGATGGTGATGGCACGCTAGGGCAGTCATTTTGAGTGTATAGGTAGATAGGACACATAGAATAAGACGGGGTAGGATAAGTTCACATATGATAAGAAAAGGTGAGCCAAGAAAAGATACTAGTGGAGGAAAAGCGATTAGATGAGAGAAGGTAAAAGACAACTAGATATCACAACTCAAGCAAAGATAGCTAAGGAAAGAACATGTGGGAGGGGGCATAGATAGATGGATAGATAGATAGATGGATAGATAGATAGATAGATAGATAGAAAGAAGGGCGAGTTTGGACAAACAAGATACCATAAACAAATAACAGTAGCAAAAAACGGGACCAGGTAGAGTAAGATAAGATAGGACAGACAATACAAGCTCAGATGAAGTAAAGAACAAATGCCTTTGGATGCAGAAAGACGTCAGGGGCAGGTAGACACATGCCCAGATAGATCAAGTACAGTTGTACAATCGGGCCATGTGCAAAGACAAGAAGTCATACAATTTTGCAAGTTTTGGTTTACAATCATGCATATATGATATACTGTTTATATGTACACAGTATTGATTAGTATCATTGTCCACATTTGGCTTCTGGGACCATTTGTTTCCACATCACATCAATTTCTATCGCCCACGTCGTTCATGATATGAACACAAATAACGGTAACGAATCGATAAATCCTAAAGAATCCAAATTGAAAACCCATCTTGTTCTTGCCACGCCTGGTGGATTGCATGTGATTTGTTTGTGCAGTCGATTGCAACCTTTGCCTACCAAGCAGCGCAACGCGGCGCAGCAGGAAGTCGGAGGGAGGATGCTTGTTGTTGGTGTATCAACCCCTATACAACTCGTTCTAGAGGATCAGCTGTTCTCCAGGTTTTTGTTTTCGTTGTTGTTCCATGTGCCATCCGTGTTTATGAACATTAACAACTTCACCGTGCGTGGAGATGGTTGATATGGTTGATATGAGTGCTAAGAAAACTGGTGACACCTGCAGCATCCCCGGAAAACACCATCTAAGATGCACCCAGACAATATGAAGAAGCTGTACCTGCCTGATCATGTATTCGGATGGACACCTGTTATGTGATGATATGATTTGATTTGTTTGTTTATATGATATGGCATGCTATGATGCAAGCTAGTATGACTCACTACAACATGATATGATATGATAGGATATGATAGGATATGATGATATGACATGTACTTTAACACAATATAGTAGGTGTTTTCACGAATACAATACATACAATGCACATACAATACACATATCTTCGATTTCCTGACATAGTAGATTCAGGAAAACTTTGTGATATGGTACGATAGAATAGAACATACTATAGATACTATAGAATGACATCAATAGCCATAATTTGAGAACAACCATTGTAAGTACTACAACAGCCTATGAAATGGTAACATTCGATAGCACTTGATACAATATGGTTTGACATGACATGTCTTTTTTGAGAGTGCTGGTGCTATCATGTGTTCTTCCATGATATGATGGTGTGGATGATATGAATAATATATATATATATAATATGATATGATATTTGCATTGAACTACCCTCCCGAAGTTTAGAAAAGCTCGCTCTTCCAAGCATTCCAACCATCACTTTTTCCAGGGGAAACTCGCTGTGAACTATGCCGCCAGGGCAAGACCAGTGCCCCGCCGGCCCAGTCCCCGGAGCAAAGGGACACTACTCCTCCTCCTCCCCCGCCACGCGGTGGTGAGGGAGAAAGGAAAACGGACCGCGCCAGTCAGAAGAGTGGCATCAGTCCGAAAACCCAGACAGCGATTTGTCAACAGAGTGTGAAGATCATGTTGATTTATGTTGGATATTTTCAGAAGTGGTGAATGGACACAGAATTTTTGTTGAAGATGAAACTGTAAATTTGCACATGTTGTGTCTCTTTGTATGCAAAGGAGTGAGATTTGCTTTGTTCTTTTAGGCACGCAACGAGCATCTGTACGATCATCCCGTCGTGCCAGTGCGATCTCGCATCTTGATTGCAACAGTGTTGTGAGAGATGGAATGCCCACAACCATGAAGCCCCTAAAAATAGGGTTTCCCAAAAAAGGCATCTTTATATATATTTCAACCACCAAAATTTTCAGGGGAAACACATGTTCGTTTTCGGGAGGTTCGTTCGTCGACTTTGCCAAAATCTTCGTCACGCGAACCATCATTGGATCCTTCACATCGGATTTTTCCGAGGTCGCACTCCACTGCTTCTGCAATGTTCTTGAAGGGATTTATGGATGTCAGGCCCAGAACCCCAGGTTTACCCGGTTGGACCTGGAGATGCTGAGATTTTCGGATGAAAATTCGAATGACAAAAATCCCTGAAACATCCAGACCTGTCGCCTCCGCATTTTATCGCTGTCCATGGCGCTGACAGGAGGCGAAATCGAACTTCAGTGGTGTCTCATCACCATGGTCGCGTTACCGCCTCTTGAAAAGTGCATGTTGAACATGGGACTTGGGGATCAGGATTAAATAAAGAGCCATTTTAAAGGCAAAGAAACATAATACCCGGCTGGTGGTTTGAAAGATCTTTTATTTTCACCCCTACCTGGGAAAATGATCCAATTTGAGTAATATTTTTCAAATGGGTTGAAACCACCAACTAGATACCCATCGATGTTTTGGTTGGATTTGAAATTCAAGAAATGGTATCCAGGTACTGATGAAGCTATGTTATGTTCTGTGACCCCAGAAACTTTCACTGAGCTTTTTCCAAAATGAACATCTTGGGTCACCCAGAGTCGCAATGAGTCAGTTTAAGTCTCCATGACTGCGATTCGTGAGATTTGCGGGGCACGATGAGAAACGTGTGAAATGGATGAAAACTAAAACACCCAAGAGATCTTTTAGGGATGGGATATATACAAAAAGGATCAAAAAGGTTTGTTTTTCTGGAAGTTCTTGGTCTTTCGGACACCACCTGTTCCATGTGTTTTTGGTGCAAGATGCAGGCTAAGAGGCGCCCCAGCTTTTGTTGGTCCAGTTTAGCCAAACCTGAATTTCTTCAGTGGTTTTTTGATGTTGATGATTTTGATGTCCATCTTCACTCCAAGGGAAATCTTCAACGGGTGCGATTCGTTTACCTTCTTAGATACTGGGGCAATCCTAATTTTTTTCTGCTACAGAATCCGAGAACATGGCAATGGTCAAATCATCATCATTCATCATGTTTAGCATTTCGATACATTTTCAAACATTTTCAGATGCTTGTTTTTCTATTGTCATATGTTGTCATATGTCAATGTTAATTTTCATAACGGGATGATGCAATCCTCAGATTGTTACATGCTTCTGGCTTCATCGCCAAGGATGACTACGAGCTCCTCGAGTCGTTGGGAGTTGGTGGCTTTGGCGAAGTCTTCCGTGCCAAGCGAAAGCAGGCGTTGCCCTTTGAATGGCGGCGTAACCAACGGTGACCCCGTTGATTTGACGGTTGAAACATGTTGAAACATGGTGTTTTTTTGAAGAGGACCCCATGGTTTGGGTTTCACATTGATTGTTATTGATATCCAGCTATGTATTGATATCCTTGGTACCCTTGGTAGCCTTGATGTCACTATGAAACACATTGTTGGTTTGTTATGCTTTGATCAAATCACCCAATCACACAATTCTTCAATTAGTGCAATAAGCAGATGTTTTTATGTTGTCATGAAACAGTTAGCCTTATTTGTATGAGCAATTTGTTTTTTCACCAAACATGACAGCCATGAATCACATATCCACTGGACTTCAGTGACAATTCCATGCCGCCAGGATGATCACCCTTGTGCTATCAAATCAGTGGATATGTCGAAAACTGATCCCGAAGTTGCTTTGGCGGGCTGGGCTGATGGGCCATACAACAATGTGTCATATGTGTTGGAAAAATGGCTTGGATGCATGAATCATAGAAGTCAAAGATGAGCCACTTGACACCCTTGGAGCAAAATTTCTGATGCAATTATTCCAATTATATAGTGCATCAAACACCCATGTGTTTTCACAAAAGATGGCTATATGTTCATATTTTCAACTTACATCATGTTATTTCACCAGCAGATTCGGGATCCACGGTCGCGTTTGGATGCGTTGATCCGCTGTACAGCTCCGTGCGTTTTGACAACCAGCTGACTTGGAACCTTTTTGATTGCAGTTGCACTTCAACGAGAATTTTGTTCATGTTCCATCATTCTTGTATTCAGTTGCAATAGTATTTGCATAGTATTTTCATATTTCATCATATTTCCATAGAACTCATTTACGTGACATGCCCTAAGAAAAACCAGACCCCTCCCTAGAATAGGATTGAGGGTTCCAATCCCCTCCTTACAAGAGGAATGTAGGGGGCCCATCCCTTCCTTAGGACATACAAACGGATTCTTAGGGATGGGACAATATTTTTCACATTGTTCCAATGGCCGCCGAGGTTTTCCAGATTGAGCTTGATCAGGACACGGAGCTTCCCGCAGGGATCGGATGTGATGTTTGAACTCGTTGAACTCCTTGGATGGTCAACCACCCCACCCGGGTAGGTACCCCCCAAGATGAATAAAGGCCTTATTAACGGCTTATCAACCATGGTTGTTTGTTTCCCTTAATAAGGCCTTGGTAAGCCTTTATTTCTGGCGGGGACGTTAGGTGGCGGTGTAGGTTCACCAGCCATAACACAAATGGGTCGTGATACTTGATGAATTCATAGTAATGTGTTGGGTGCCTACATGATGCTACTCTGGCATTGGTAAATGTTTCAGTTGGAGTTTTAGGCTCCGAAAGGCACACATCTTTTTTTTCGGCTACAGAAATTGTTTGCCCCCAAATTTTGTTTCTGCACTTCGTGGCGTTTCTGAATGTGATGGTCCCTGGTAGATGGCCTTTTCTGATTTTCCGAGCATTTTCCTTCTCACACACTTCTCGAATTGCTTTCGAAGCAAGCTTCCAGGCCCGCCAACTGCAACATCCAAATGTTGTTCGTCTTCTCACAGCCTATAAAGATGAAACTTGGTATGGCGGAGTTGACAAATTGAAGTGATGGTCGGAGAGGTTTTACTTCTATTTTCCTTGGTGAAGTCATCTTGCAACCTTTAAATCCATGAAATCCCATAATTTGTTCGACAGAATCGGTGCACAGCTGTAATTGCATTGAACTCATATTTGACAATGCTTTTGTGAATCCCGGGCTAGTTTGATCTAGTTACGCTTGATCGGTTTCACACTTTCAGGTGCATTTTTGTTGAAGATCTTCAGATCATCTCGTGTGAATGCAATCTCATACACCCATTTGGGATCAAATCTTGAACAGACATAATATACAAACTAAACACATGTCACATGTATATATATATATATACACACACACACACACACACCAGTAAACTAACATAGCCCCTAAAAAGTGACCATTTCAGTAGGGAATACATCTTCCAACCATCGATTTTCAGGGGACATGTTAGTTTTCAGGGGAGTATATATTTTTTAAATTGATGATATGATAGATTAAAGATCACAACAAAGTTTAGTAAAATTCTCTAAACATTTCCCGCGTTCGTCTCAAGTTCTTGTCAGTTCTGAAAGTTCAACAGCAGCAAAGCGGGTGCGAAGAGGTCGAACAAATCCTGGTTGGTTAGGTTATATAGGGGATTATACTACCCAATTATATAGGGATCATAATAAGCCATTGTAAGGATCCCTATAAACCAACCAGTATAATGGAAAGTAATAAGTTGTTTTTTTTTTCGTGGCTCACTTGATTTCCACGTATCTAATGGACATCCTTCAATGATCATCACAAACTCTGACAAGCTGACAAACTCAGGATTCTTCTTTCTGGTTGGTGATGGAGATCTACAACGGTGGCTCGGTCAGTTGGGTATTGGCAACTTCATGGAAACTTCAGATAACAGTCTTAGAAGCTAAAGAAGAACAGATTTTCAATCAGCACGGGTCGACATTCAGTTCAAATTTCCGTTGTTTCCAACCAAAAGATCCCTTACCCATAATAGTATCCAGTATCCATGTATTTTGTTCAATATTTACCTACATGAATGGTTGGTTTTTATATGGGATCAATTCGTTGGTGTTTCTCCAACCGTTCGTCCATGAGGTGGTGATTTGCTGGGCGAAATCCTGAAGCACAACTTGAAACGCGACGAGGAAACCCGCGGGGTTTTTGAACACCGTTTTTTTCAGTACCGAAAAACATACGAATGATCCTCGATTCTGTTTGCATGATATGGGTGGGTGTATATAGGATTATATATATACATATATGAATCGGAATATACGGTTATATAAATAAGTATATTATACAATTAAAATAGATATATAATGATGAATTGCATGGTACGTCTTAAAATCCATATCTCCCACCCAGCGTTATTTGTTTCTTCTGTATATTGTCATCCAATGCCCAACACACTGTTGATGGAAGAGTTCCTGCACCAGTTTATCCCAGTTATTTATCGAGGTTTTTATACATCCCAGGTGGTTGTTTGGGATTTCTTCCATCAACAGTATGTGGTGGTTTTGGGATTTTATGATGCCCTCATGCAACCAACCACTCTCTACTTGGTGGTCATGTTGATTGATGCTTCACTCGTCCTTGAAATCTCCTCCTGAAATGGCTTACGTTGTATCAGTTGGAATATCTATGAGTGTTTCCCACCTGGATGTGACAAAAAAACCCTTTTGCAAAGTTAGACATGTCTGACAAATTGTCCAACACCTTGGGGTCCTTCATAAACCCCCGACTTGTAGGTCCGAGTTGAATCATCTAAAATCAAAGGTAGGACTCACATGCTTATTGGTTCAAATAGGAGGGTCTCCTATGAGCACCTTTCAGGACGATGGCTTCTTCGTCGTTGGCATTCCGTTGCTTGGTCGGGATCAGCAGTGATCAGCAGATCAATATTGTAATATTGATGTTGATGGTACACTCTAGAGTATGCCATCTACGTACCTAGATGTGCCCAGTCTAGCAAGAAATATTTGATTGAGTGTGTTTTTTTGCCAATTTTCAGGCAATCACCACAGCAGGTGTAATCTACCCAAACGCCATCAAACGCCTGAATTTCGGACAACAGTATTTTGTCTTCTTTCCAACAGGCACGTCCATCCATGCAATGTGTTCATCCATGCGCATCATTTATGTCCTTGCCTGGCCCAGTGGAAGCAATCCCTCCATCCGAGGGACGATCGTCTTGCTCGATATGCTTATCAGATGTTTTCCGGCCTTGCTTATCTTCACTACCACAAGATTGTGCATCGGGACTGGTTTTCGTGAGACTCTGGGAGTTTGATCCCCAAAAATGTCCGACCGCGTGTCACATCAGTGAATTGCTTAAGCCTAAGCCGTGCAGGACATCAAAGCGGAGAACTACATGCGAACATCGCCCCTTGGCGAAGTTTTTGATGTGGCAGGAAGAAAATATTTTGGCAATACATGTTTAGATAGCAATCTAAAGTCAGTTCATGTTTAGTAAGGTTTCCGTGAATCAATCCATACTTTCTACCGGCATCATTGGGAGAAAATTCAATGGATTTGCTTCAGTGATGCTGTTGATGGAAAAACCCTGCACCAGTTGATATGGTAAATATAATGTAAATATCACAATATTTACAAGGGGTTTACACGTTACATCCCAGGTGGTTGTGTGGGATTTCTTCCATCAACAAATATTTTTGGCTGGATCCAGTGACGGCTTGTCGGCGGTTGGTAGCTTTTTTCGCTGAGGCCAGACGTAAACAAAGCTGAAGTGGTGCTGATTGATTTGGGAGTCTCTGCGAACTTGAAGATTACTCCTGTCCTGGAAGATGTCTCTTGGCTTTTATCCAAAAAAAAAAGGGCAGCCAGGAAAGTAGAATAGAATATACCATAGGAACCCATAACCCTCAACCCATATATTGGGGGTTCAAAACCTTCATTTTTCATGGTTTGGGGGTCCAAGGGTATGCAGCAGAACCACACCCTGCAGATCTGATGTCGCCTGTTTCCGATTTTTGGAGAGTAGAGTTGAAAAACCCAGTGAAATGCAGACATTTTGAACACCGAGATTTACCGAGTGGGATCGATCTTTTTTGAGGACACATTTGGAAACTACTGTTGATTTTCAGACATCACCACCAGGATGTTTTTGAAACCTCGTAAATAATGGTGGATAAACTGGTGATTTTTGAATCCCTGATTTCTTCCAACAGTTATTACTACTGTGAAACAACAAGACACAAACCTGACATCGGCTGCATCGGCTGCATCAGATGAACTGGACTGAGGCTGTGGGAACCCTGACGACCATGGCACCAGAAGTCTTCTTTGGTGAATACGACCAGAGCCTTTGGCGAAACAAACTTCCGGGAGAATTTGCGTTTTTTTTTCTCTGGAATACTTCTTGGGATGAATGAAATTTCATGGTCAAAGATGATGGTGAGAAGGTAACTGTTGCACTTTCATGAAAAGCTTCAGCCGGGGATTTTCATTGTCAGTGGAAATTGGATAGGATTAGGTCCGCTACGATTTTATGAATAACTCATTGTAGAAAAAAAGATGGGTGAAGAATACTGAAGAATAGTGAGGATGATGGGTCACGTTTTTTCAATGTCCTCAATTCTCATGGAAGCAATCCTTACACTTGGGGCGATTTTCATATGGGGAAGCACAATTAGCCATGGAAATCGCGGGTGGAAGCGATCGATTACGTAATACTTTCACGTTGAAATTTGCACAGGCCACTTTTTTTGAAAACCAGGTTTAAACAATGACTGCTTTTCTCAAACAGGTCAACTTTGGTTTCTTTTTCCAAGGCAGTGTGATCTGTGGAGTGTTGGAATTACCCTCTACATGGCATCTGTTTGTATCTTGGCGGCAACAAAAAATTCCCACCGGGGGGGTGTTCACGGTGTTTCACGGTGTTTAAGTTGCCACTCTAAGGTATGGAACCTTGGAACAAGGGAAAGATACACATGACTGAAGATGAGATGCAAGACTGTTCGGAGCTCAGGTTCCGGATTTTTTTATGTGTGGAACATAGTTACATACTATGGTGGTTGGGAGTTGGGAGGTCAGTTTTTGTTGTTACAACCACTGCTGTTTTTTTCGTTGTGGCTTGGGAAATCTTGGGAATATAACATTGAATCGATGAAGTGTACGTCACAGATATGTACATGTATACATATGAGCAGCGAAGAAAACCACTCGTGTAATAAGAAGTAAGGCTGTTAATGTCAGATGGCTCCGCGAAAGCTAAAACGCTGGCCGCGAAAGATTCGCGAAAGAGTTTGTAACACTGATCTTTTGCGAAAGCTTCGCGAAAGCCGAAAAATGCAATATATGACAAATGACAAATATTGGATTCATTTGTACGAAATGGGAGATGTGAGCAAAGTACACTGCTAGGATAAGATTGGATAAGGTTGATGTTGTAATTAAAGGAGCGTTGTGGGTCCAGAAAGGTTGGTGCAAATAAAGAAGTGGAATTGCCAAAACAAAATTCTCGTTCCCTCAAAGTCTGGTCCTCAAAAATATTCGTGGAAATCCGCGAAAGTCGCGCGAAAGCTGCGCGAAAGGCGCGCGAAAGCTGAGGTGCCCAATCAAAGGCCTTTACCCCACGAACTCACGTCTAATAAATATAATTTTCTCTTTATGTACTATATGAAGTATCTATATATATATATAGCTGTGTTTGGGTGCCGGAACTGGTTCATGAAGGTGAGCAAGGACAAACGACATCTGTTTTCACAAGATCCGAAGCGAAAACTCGCGAAAGCTAGAATACAGGTCGCCAAACGTTGAGGAAAGCTCATGGCGAAAGATCATGTGATTAGAACGGAATGTGCAAGGCTTTCTTTTACTGAAACATGGTGATGTATTGTTATACAGTTATACATTTGTTTTCACGGTATTCCCCGCGAAAGCTCGCGAAAGCAACTTTGCTGTGATTGCTGCTCGCGAAAGCTAAAACTCAGGTCGCGAAAGGTTCGCGAAAGATCATAGCGAAAGACCATGTGATTTTAACAAAATCTAAAAGGGTTTTTAACACAGCTCATATGGAATACATGGATATTTGAAGTGAGGGAACTTGAACAAAAGGAGTTACGATCGCCTTCTCGGATCCCTCAAGACTCTAACAGATGCCAGTCTTAGCAAGCCTTCCAGATTCCGTTTTTCAGCACGGTTTTTGTATGTTCTTCAGGAGAATACAAGAGGGCCCATATAACCTGTGAATTCCTGAAGATTTCGCGAGCAACATTTTTCAACTTTGATTTGACACTTTGGCAATCTTTGACAAAGATGGTTCACCGGCGTTGACCGTTTTGTGGTCTCATCCGCTCTTCCGTGTTGTGGTTTGAGGTTTGTGTGATCCGGCATGGTTCCCCAGCTATGATGAAAGGAGCTGCAGCAAAGGGAGATCTTTTTGCACCCTCAAATACTGAGAACCTTTACGCAAGTTTCATACGTAGTTTGGATCTCATATGCGTATGAACAACAAAAAACAGTATATCTAGGGAGCCTGTTAATATGTACGCGTGACATGTACATACGTGTAAAAAATACATCTATATAAAAGACGTATATATATATATATTTACGTTTATGTACATATGATCCACTATTCTATGGTTACGTACTTACTGTACTGTGTTGTATGCATTGAGAGAACTATGTATACGTGCCTTTTTGCACAGCACTAGTTTTCTCACAATCTTGACATATCGCCGCAGGAGGTGGGGTTTGAGGAGCCAAGAGAACTTGGACTTGGTCCCTCGTCGTTTTGTTGGGAGTTGGAGGGTGGTGAGAAGTGAGTAGGGGATACCTGCTGGTTGTTTATTTTTTGGAGATTTTGTGCTTGTGTTTGTTGCTGTAGTTGTAAGTAGTAGTTGTAAGTAGTAGTTGTAAGTAAAAGTTGGTAGTAGAAGTTGTAAGTAGTAGTTGTAAGTAGTAGTTGTAAGTAGTAGTTGGTAGTAGAAGTTGTAAGCAGTAGTTGTAAGTAGTAGTTGTAAGTAGTAGTTGGTAGTAGAAGTTGTAAGTAGAAGTTGGTAGTAGAAGTTGTAAGTAGTAGTTGTAAGTAGAAGTTGGTAGTAGAAGTTGCAAGTAGAAGTTGTAAGTAGTNAGTAGTAGTAGTAGTAGAAGTAGTAGAAGTAGTAGAAGTAGTAGAAGTAGTAGTAGTAGAAGAAGTAGTAGTAGTAGTAGTACTAGTAGTAGTAGTAGTAGTAGTAGTAGTAGTAGTAGTAGTAGTAGTAGTAGTACTAGTACTAGTAGTAGTAGTAGTAGTACTAGTAGTAGTAGTAGTAGTAGTAGTACTAGTAGTAGTAGTAGTAGTAGTGGTGACAGGCAATATTAGTGCGAGTTGTTGTTGTTGTTGTTGTTGCTGTGGTTGTTGTGGGTTTTGTTGGTTGTTCCTTCCGGGTGCGTGGTCGAGTGCGATGTAGTTTCCATAGGAATTGCGTCGTTTTCTTCATTGGTAACAACTTTTCAAATTTCCTGTAGCATGTGCTGCAACAAAGCCAAATGTGTTTTTTTTCATTTTTTTTCATATTTCAAAGGTTTTGACAGGAACTGTTACATTTGGCGTGGTCGGGAGACATGTTAAATTTGGTTGAAATTTCTTTATATTTTCCGACATAGTCGATTTGAATGATACGACATTTGTCTTGGGTAGGTGGGTGGGTTCTTTTTGGGGGGCCATGTTAACGTTCCTTGACATTGCAAACATGATTGATGCTACGCCACGCTTGACATTTGCTGCACTTGCGCACATCTTGATGATACGCCAGTTTGCTGTTGCTTGAACTTGCACACATGGTCGCTGCTGATGTTAGTTACGCTCTGTTGGGGTCGGGGGTAGAGGGGGGATCTTCTTGTTCCTTGATCTTGAACCAACAGATCATTGTTTACCCTGCACACCCGAATACTAACATGGCCCTTTACAATTGATTTCTTTGGAGGCTTTGCAGAAGTTGCAAGTACCCAAAGAATGCCCTGTGTTTGCCTCTGATGCCACACGTCGGTTTGTTCGAGTTTGGTGCTGATTTCTTCTTAACCCATGAGGTCAAAATGGTTCATAGATGACGTCCAGCTCACCTGAGAAATGTTCTCAACCCTGACGGCATTCCAATGTACAACATGATTCCTGATAGTATTTGATAGTAGCTTGTTAAAATCATTTAGAATCCCAATGTAGAGGATTGTATACTCCCCTAAACACAACAAATCAACACGCTTTGGGTGCATGGTCGCAGTGCGGCGAAACAATATAAGAAGTTGTATGAAAAAAACAAAACACTGAAATTCCTATGGGGACAGCATGATCCCAAGGGCGCGCAACCACGCACCCGAAACGTTGTTTGTGTAGTCGGCTGTTGTGGTTGGTTGATTGATGGTGTTTGCTTGTTTGTTTGTTTGTCTGTTTGTTCGTTCGTTCGTTCGTTTGTTTGTTTGTTTGTTGGTTTGTTTGTTTGTTTGTTTGTTTGTTTGTTTGTTGGTTAGTTTGTTGGTGTGTTTCAACGTTGTGCTTTGTTTTGTTTTGATTCTGGTGTGCTTGCATGCATCATTTTGTTCCTTGCTTCCCCACCTAGATTGAAGATCAATATATATATACATGACATATATATTATATACATATATATATATATATGTGCTTTGAGATTTTCTACAACTCTCAGCTACGACATAGAGGAGTTGCCTTTCTTTTTCAACGTTGGCATATTGTTTGGGGTCTGCAGTCTACGGTGTAATTTCTTTGACTTGATGACTTGTTCACTTGACTATGGAGGAAAGCAACGAATGAAGGCTCACAGTAATCGTGCCAATCAGAAATCATACTGACATCATATTGACATGTACCACAAGCATATCAACGTTTTACAAAAAACATGTATGGTATAGATTCCCATGTTCCACAAAAAATCAGCTAAATGTCGGTTTGAATATACCAGTTTGATGGATGGCATGGGGTAAATATACCTAATCAACTTTCATCACAAGATGAAGAAACATGATTGACACCAAGATCATTCCAAAAACATGTTCACAACAACTTTCCGTTTGGCACCTTTGAAGCTACATGGGGTGGATAAACAAAACCACTAAATGAAGATGCATGAAAATGAAAGAAACAAATCCCACTTCCCATTTCCCCTACGAAACGAATGGGAGAGTTCGGGCCCTCGAAAAAAAAACGAACGGGATTTTTTTTGTTTTAATCTTAGGGATCTGAAAAATGGGCTTGGCAAACCATTAACAATTAGATATGCCGCATGCCAATTGACTAAAATCGAATCACAACATGTTTCATGAAAAATTCGAGGAAAACATGGGACCAATTGTTTTTAAAGAAGAACACATACACACACACACACACAAGTACATGATACCAATTAAAACATTCAGAAATACTGAAATACTATTAAAACTACAAAACAACTAGCTCTCGTTTTCCAAGACAAAGGGCCCCGTCCTCTGAGCAAGTATGGACCATTAGACCTTGACAAAATTCAGGATTTCTGGTCAACAAAATTCTGCCAGACAGGGTACGGAGTGTCTTACACGACTGCAGCAGCAGATATTTTTCAGCTCACCAAATCAGATGAGAGATCCTGATGGTTTCAATGTTTGTTTTGATGTGACAGTTTCCGCATCATCTTGCAAATTCTTCCAAGATTTTGTCCCAAAATCGTAGAACCACCTCAAGATTGATTCAAGTTTAACCGTGCCGGAACAGGACTTCATGATTTTTTGAAAACTCTTTAAACGCAATTGCTCACCTGTCCTTCAAGTTTTCCCTAACATCTTGCCTGGAGTGTTGTTGGGCTTGGCACCTAAGAAAACCGGTTGAGGTGCAAAGTCTGCTTCAACGCGAGCCTGAGAAGAGGCCAACGGCACGCCAGGTGGGGGAACAACGAACAACTCCCTCCCAAAACCACGGAAATCCTACTGAGACGGCTGCTTCAGCAAAACCGGGATCAACTCACCAGTTGAGGAAAAGGTAGTTTATATACCACTACTTAGAAGGTTTCAAAAGCATCTATACTATACTAAACGGTTGTTTTCTCGTAGGAATTCTGAACCATCGACGAGTATGTGTCATGTGTCATGAATATCTATACTCACCAGTAACTCAAGTTCGATGCATCACTACGACATGCTTGGCAATTGATGTACTATATTGATAACATTATTTGATGTAATAAGTTGTGCGATATGTGATATTATAATAATATGCAATAACATATAACATACAATTTACACACGTACATATTGCATATACATGTATATATATATATAAATCTGTAGTTGAACAAAATTTTATGTATACACTGTATACATGCTAGTCAGCCAATTGACATAATATTCATGATGGGGAAGAGTTGATGTATGTTTGGTGAGGATTCGTTTTGTTGCCTGCACCATGGCCACAACCAAAAATGTACCATTGTGAAAGGGGCGAATTGAACAAATGTATGCTATGAATATATGAGAGTTGAGCACAAGGTCCATTAGAGGGGTTTCCTTTGCGTAGGACTTTGAGTATGTAATGAATAGTCTCGGCTAAAGTTTTTTTCTGAAGTGGCGAAAAAAGATATCGTTAAAGTTTTGGCAAAAGAGTATGTGTACATGCATGTATATATTTGTATGTATATTTGATATAATACCACATATATATATGTAATCCTTAATGTAAATCATTCTTAATATCTATATATATATATAACTTATATAATAGATTATACGCTGCAGAGGAGAACGTGAACTCGTTTGAACACCACCATATAAGATCATATAAGCGTGATATGGCATTTTGTATTCGGTATAGAAATGCCAAGAGCAAGTAAAGAGGAAACTTCTTGTAGAAAAAGGTGCAGTAAATATTTTTTGTTTTTGTTTTTCCTGAATTTTGAGATGTCGTAATGCTGATAAAATGAATGTTACCTCATTTCCTTCCGAGGAGTACCATGCTTAATGCGCCGGTTCCGCCCGTTGACAGGTCCTTGCAACCAACAAATGGATCAGTGGTGAAGGTGGCTCAGGAGACGGATGCTGCGGTTGCCTCGGCTGAGGTGTCTTAGCTACAAATCAAGCTGCATGTTCTGAGAACAAAATTGATTCAACCATCTTCTTGTCTTGTATCTATTCTAATCGATCGATTAGATTTGATCCGTTCAAATCTTGTGTCCTAAAACAGAAGATGCGCTTTGACAAGAATTATGTTGTTTGAATTTCGTCCTCAAGGTGGCAGCTGGTGCTTTTGGCAGCAGCATAGGTCGATAGGTGATTCCCGGCATGCCGATTTGAAGGATTTTAGGACTTCAGCATTTTGTGCTGAAGTCGAATAATTTCCAAATCAATGGACAAAAGTCATTGTTTGACTCCAGACATCTCTCCCATCAAAGATGGAAGTAGGTTGGCAATCCATATCTGCCAGCCGAAACAAATTAGCTGCAAGGAGCATTGGCATTGGATTTTTCTATGACTTCAGAGTCCAATGTTTAACATGATTAAAGGGAAAGCAGAACGACATGGTTGAAATATGCGTACATTAGATTACATTACGCATAGGGCATAATATATATTTCATATATGTATACATTGCATGTTTATCACACACATATATATTTATATCTACAGTACGTAACTTGAGAGTTCTTTCGCTTCTTGAATTAGCACCTTTTAAATTGTATTCTGAAAGCATATAAAAAACAAAAGAAGGTCCCACTTCATCCCATGAACGATTGAAACTTGCATCATCTTCGAAGTAGGAGATGTTGAAATCCCGAAAGACTAACAAATATCCACAGCCCTGAGATGCCCTGTGGCGGAGTTTCCCCCAGGGTTCACTCGATGGTAAAAAAAATGGAAAAAACATCTTCCATGCCTTCTGTTTTTCTCAAGCGGTAAAGATGAACAAAAACACGTATATATAATATTATATAATATATATATATAGTCTATACATATATAATATGCATGTATGTATATACATATAATTATATACATGCATCACATGAGCTAAAGATGAAGCTCAAGACATTTGAGTTTTTCCGTTCGCCAACATCAAGCCATCCTTCGGTCCAATGCCAGGGCATCTAACTCAACGAGTTAGATCTTTGCGTTTTGCGGATTGTTTTGAGCCTTGAGGTGGGCGAAAAACACCAAGCCTTCCAACAGCGCTCGGAAAGGGAGAAATTGGGGGGGCGGTTGGGTGCTGACGGCACGCCACCACTTTTGCTAGAGCTGTTGAAGGACAGGCAGCACCGTATGGCAGGATTTCTTGTGTCAGATGGCATGGCCCCATGCTTTGCAAAAGTAAGAAAAATTGATGAAATTATTTCTCAAGTTAAATACCTTGCATCGATGACATTTTTGGAGAGTTCGATCCAACACGAGTTGTGCCTTTGACAGGAAGTGTTTTTGTTTTTTTACGCACAGTTCTTGAGCTGAGATTACATAGACCTTTACATCCGAATTAGTCAAGAGATCCCTGCTCCTGGTTCCTGACTCCAGTATCATTTCTTGTTCCGGAGAACTCCCGAAACACCAAGACTTGCTCAGAAGGATTCCTCTGAAGTTTCCTTCAACAACGTCAGCTTGTTGTTAATGGACATAAGCTGAGAACTTGCATTTTGCTGCGGAAAAAAAACGTGTAAAAAAACACCCCTTCCTGCCAGCAATTTGTGTTTGCATTTTGGACGAGCTAAACCATGAGCTTTCATGGTTTTCAAGTTGTTAGGCACATTTTTTTCGGCATTTTTCAGGCTCAAAAGCTTCGTCCAATAGATAACTCAAAGGATGGGGGTTTGGCTTCTCCCAATGCATCGTATTTTGTCATCATGGCTAAATACGCATTGGAAATACCTGCAAGTTGGAAAGACATTCAACATACATGATTTGATTCTTTCATTTTGCATAACAGACATCGCTGAACCTGGCGCTTTGCCAACCGGATCAGTATGGGAGTTTCTTGGACGGAGCAGCTCTTGCAGTTGCATGTTGCGTTGTGTCGGTACCATGTTGATCCATTTTGTAATTACCCGTACCATGGAAATCAATTGACAAGATGGAAACCGTTGATACAGCCAAATTTGAAATTTTGGTGGGAAATTGATGTACATCTATATATATATACACAATTGGGGTACCTTTCCCATGAATTTGTGCACGTACACATTTGGAAATTGTTGACAAGAATGGGTTACACATCACACAGCAGTGCTGCATCGTTCCATGCGACACATGACTCACATCACCTTCAGTATGTTTTTGAATGGCTGGTGTCACCAGAACGCTAAGCAAAACATACTGAATCAATATCAAAATCTGCAGATCTTTTTCATGGTTCCTATTTATTGCTGTTTAATTTTGTGCGTGTGCTTTCATGCTCCTCACTATCAATGAGTCTGTTGATATTTTTTTTTCTGAACTCATTCTTTTCCAGTGTTTTTGACACTTTTAACAGGAGTCATTAAATGAGTTTGAGGGATTTCCCTGAAGAAAATAGTGGGCATCTTTCAACTGCACCGTGGTGAAAGTAGATCGCTAGCTAGCCACTCTCAAGAGGTTGCTTTTTTGATCTACTTTCCAGTTGGTACAATATCATATAGGTGGAAATCCAAAAATAGGTACAGTACCACAAAATGGATGGTTTATAATTAATGGAAAACCCTAGTGAAAAGTTGTTTTTTTTTGGTGGCGGAAAAAGCCACTCTTTTCGGAAACATCCACTATTTTCGGTGAAAAACAAAACACCCCAATCATCCTCATCATCCGAGGTTCGGTGAGGATCCAGGATCCAAACAGGGATATTGACAAAACACCGCTGTAAAACTATCCATGTCCACTTTTTAAAGGGACTATTTCAATAGGAAAATACATCTGAACCAACCATCCATGTTCAGGGGACAGCCGTTAGTTTTCGGGAGTGTATGCCATGACCCCACCCCCCTGTTTGTTGCCCCCCGGCATCCTTGGAAACAAAAAACACCAGGCCTCCTTGGGATCCTTATGTGATGTTCAAACCAACGAAGCGCATGAGCTTCACGATGTGCCAAGCTGGGAGTTATGGGAGCCAAAGCTTTTGGGCAGGAATATATTTGATGCCATGAAAAAAATCCCATGGGTTTCCTAAAATGGGTGGGTTTCCCCCATCAACCATGGGTCGGAACCTACTAAAGAATGATCATTAAAAGGGGTGTGAAATGGGGCTACCAGCATTTTTTTGGAAAGACCCATGGTTTACCTACTATTTACCAGAAAAATCAACTATTCATGTTAGGTAAAATATACCATACGTAATATAGGTGGCAACTCAAATATTTTTATATTGGATCACCTCGGATCTCTGGGGAAATGATCCAATTTGACGAGCATATTTTTCAACTGGGTTGGTTCAACCACCAACCAGATTTAGATTTCTATAGTTTTGTAGTAAAATGACAGTTTCTGAAAGGTTTCTTTAAATTTTCTGAGTAAAAGCATGAATAAAATGAACAAATTGATGGTCGCTTGAGCATGAGATATCACTGGATTGGAATTTGATTGTCCTTTCTTCATGCTTTGAAGCAAGAACAGGTCGTATTTGCCAATGTCATGTGTCCAAAACAAACCAAGGACACAAGAAGAAAACTGGTAGACTGCCTCGGCTACTGGCCTGCAGGTATCAACACATGGCGCTAAAGCAGCGTTGGGCCCCGTTGAAGAGATCCAGGAGACAGAATTGGAGGAGAAGATCAGGACTGGGCTAATGATCAATCAACATTTCACCATTTTTCCTGCTGTTTTTGAATTTTTGCTCGTGATATTTGCTGCGAATTTTCGGAAACTGGACAGGATGCCAGAAGGCCTCCCAGATCAACCCGAGGCGTTGTCCATGTTATTTGTATGGAAAACACCCGTCAATGGATTGGACTCTTGAAAGTCAACACTTGAACACCTTGAGTTGTTGGATGTTCCCTCGCATCTTATATACTTATATGAGTATCCGACAAAATTAGTGGATGAACAGAGTAGAAAGGAGTCACTCATATATATCAAGTAACCTTTTGACATGACTTTTTTTTTCGACAATGCAGTGAATGTGTGTTCTCAAACATGCGTGCACGGGCATGGTTGAACGTACCCTGCAAGCTGACCTAGGATGATACAAACAATTCGTTGCGCATGAACTTGAATTTCAAAAGTCTTCTTAATATTCAAGATTGCCCAAAGTCTAAAGTGAATCAATTAGCTTCAAAGAAATTCGGAACATAAATGGAGCAAAACAAATTTGATATAAAATGCATCAAGGCATCAAGTACCTCAAAACTATCCAGAGACTTGGGAGAAGTGCTTGAATTTGTTTCATCTTGCTTCTATGTAACCTTGACCCTTTCAATGTTAGGTCCCGCTGTCACCTGCACCGCGGCCCACTGTGGAGAATGCTGAGGAGTGAACATGTTCATGGAGTGTCCTGGGGTATTCCTGGCTTTGGAAGCATACGACGAGTAAATATTGGGTCTGGTACATTGCGGTTACCAGACGTACTTGGCCAACGGCTAAACTTTAAACTTTTTGGGATTACATATTTAGTCGAGAAAATAAACTTCAAATCTTTATTTCAGGGTCCATTGGCAAAGTGAGCAGACGCAGATGGTGTTTTCAATGATATTTCAATGATTTCTTACTTTCGCTTCTTGGATTTTTGTCAGGTTGAAAGATGTTGAACTTCCTCAATAAGACTCGAATGTTAGTAACGTTATTTTTCAGTTTCAACTTTTTTTTGGTGGATTTTTAACGAATGCCCTAATGATTTCTGTTAGTAAGTTGACAATCCTAGTGGAAATTTTCCATGGAAGTTTTTAGGATGTAGCAGATGAAGAACCATTGGTCCATGTTTTCTCAAATCCAGCAACGATAGGCCGTGGCAACCCAAGAAATGCCTTTTGGATGTTCATTTGGCCACACTTTGGGTTTTTTTTTGGCTGTTGAAAAAAAATGAGACGTGAAAAGTAGTCAAGGGAAAGTACAGTTGCCAAACAAAATTGCATCAAAAAGCAAAAGCTTCATTTTAAAGCTTGCAAATCACTAGGCTGTGATATTGGGGGAGCTAAGGAGCCGGGGGTGATCTATTTCCCTACCAATTAGCCCCAGAATCTTCCAAATCATGGTGAGTCGTTACCACACATGTTCCATAAAATTTCACGATCAAACAAGCAGATGGTCTTTGGAGGCTCTTTTTTTTGCACGGGAACCAAGCGTTTTTGATGGGAACCAAGCGTTCTTTAAGCAGGGGTCATTAAATTACCCAATTTGGGGGAATCAAACAATACAAAAATCTATGGTAATCTTGGAGGGATTTCCTGTAAAAAAGATTGGGTAAAGTTAGTATAATAATGACCCCTGTTATGCTATATCTACACTTTTTTTTTAAACGGCAGCGCTGGGCCGTTTTTTTGAAATTTGAGATTCCTTTGCAGGCTAATGATCCAAGTGGGACTAGAAGCACAAGCCTTCTCCGAAACAGAGTGCCCACCAATAGGCACACGGTCCCGAACAGCTCGCGCATAGGGTTTGCGGATGTTTGGGGGTTTGGTTTGGTGGATCTTTTTTCAATCCAATATAGCGCCAGGTGTTTACTTTTGGGGGGTCTTAACAAATGCTCTTAGATATTTGAAACAATTATGGATCAAAGGATCACTCAGAAAACGATCCATGCTTTCACAAGGCTGCAAGCAATACATAATCTGAATTTAATTAAACCTTTGCGTTATCATTTATCTGCTATCCATTTGATCGATAAATCTGCTGCAGTGCCAAGCCATGCCATCGAAGTGAGCAATTGTTTTTTCCTTCCAACACGACTTGTTCGTCTCGTTGTAGGTCACCAAGCGCCAAATGCAGGAACATCAATGGTTTCCTTAAAACCCACCATCATGTTACCGCTTGACTTTGATTTGGTGATGTTTTTTCAGTGTAACATATGAACAACATTGAACAACCTCGACCAATCAGCCTGTCTCCTGTTAGATGTGTGCATTTTCGCCAGGGGATCTCTGGCCAGTTCCGTCAACCCTGAAGGTATCCGCATCTCTGTCCCTGGCACAAAAAAATGTGGGGGGATTTTGGTTGGAATCCCGGTCGTGACAAAATTGTCGCACAAAGGATCTTAACAAAAGATCTTCAGTACCTGGACCTTCAAAGGGGTGCCAAGTAAACCCTAACGGATGGTGAATTGACACCCTGTAACGGAATGTAACGGAACCATTTGGTACACCTTTGAAGGTGCTGGTATTCTTCAGTTATATAACTGCGTGAAAAAATACATAAACATTCGTTCTAGGAAGTCCTCTTACCCATATACACATCCCCATAAAAAACCATTAAGTGTACACAGGTTATGCTGGGGGAGGTTTTTTTCGATCCATCTCAACGGCAAACCTAAGGGACGACGTGAGTCTGCACAAGCCCTTGAAAATGAGGGCATCGACCTAAGGCACGGTACTCTGAAAGTTTCCTATTCCCTTAACTAAGGTGGTTTCAAATGTTTTTTATTTTCATCCCTACTTGAAATGATCCAATTTTTTGACTCTGACGAAATTTTCAGATGGGTTGGGAAAAGCAACACCACCTATAGTTGTTCAACCACCAAAAACCTATAGTTTTTTCAGGGTTCCTTTTCCCTGGGTTCGGATTCCACCTTAAATGCTGGGGGGCACGGAGAGCGCCAGGCAAAGAGAGCGCGCCTCCGTTTTTACCATGGAGGGTGACATCTTTGAACCCTGCCGTAAGGTGAAAATTTGGACCATCTTTCCTGGGCAAACGGTTGGACCCCTAAAAACCAGCGGGTTTTCCAGCTATTCCTAAGAAAAAAAAGGTACATTGTACTATGTTTTCCAGGTAGGTCGTAATTCACGAGATGTTTTTTTGGGGGAAAATTCCTCTGTCAGATGATGGCGGTGTGAGGGGTTGATTTACTCTGAATGCACTTCTTGCTACTTGGAGATTTATTGGATTTTTACCTGAGCAATGCCTGAGCAATACTGGAAAAGTGAAGATTGGTATTGGTCCCATCTCTTTCCACTTCTTGTGGGTGGGGGTGGGCCTTTTACGTACTATCTAATTAACATTTGGTAGCATCAGATGGCAGTGCCGCTTGAAGTGCCATTGTATGCTTCATTCAAGTCTACGTAGCACTGAGGGCGACTACCTATTTGAGGAAGAACTTGGCAAGGGTGGCTTTGGAACCGTCTTTAAAGGAAAGCACAAGAAGGACCGCCTCGACATGCAAACGGTTGCTCATGTTTAATCAGTTATGGAGTTGTGGAATCAATTAAAAAAATGTGAGGACCTACTCTGAGACAGTCAATGATCATCTACATGTTCACCAGTTGCCATGATGAAAACTGAGAAATTTGACTGATAACTACAACCCCCCCCTAGTGCGAACTCCTTAACAACTCATGGACTGAATTGTCTCAGCAGTCTACCCTTCCTCCCGCAAAACATCCCTGTAGATCCATGTCGAGCAATGAATTAAAAACCCCTGGTGGTTGTTTAGGGTTTGTATGGGATTACAGGAACGAGGTTGTGTAGGGATTCACAAAAACAATTTCCATGGAAAGTATATATTGTAGCTCCATGTGGCGTACATTGGGTGCCAAGTCCGAAAATCTCCAGGACGGTACGTTGCGCGCTGTCAAGACGATCAATGTGCAGATGACCAATCCAGTTGTACTTCGGTGCGTAAAACGCATGTGCTTTTATTAAATGCGTGCACTTTTTTTTTTTGGGGGGGGGGGGGAGGAGGAGGAGGGTAAGATAAATAAAGTTAACGAGTTCTGCGAAACAGCAATTTTTTACAGTGATTGATATATGAGAGTTGAGCAAAAGGTCCATGAAAGGAGTTTCCTTTGCGTAAGCCTTTGGGTATGTAATGAACAGTCTCGGCTGAAGTTTTTTTTCTGAAATTGCGAAAAACATATGGCTAAAGTTTTGGCGAAGATCATGTAGACACGTCTAATTTGTATTGTAAATACAGTATGTGTATTTATTGTTTAGTGTGTATGTTTCATTTTGCAAACATTATTGGGTGATTTTTCGCGAAAGTTTAGCTAAAGTTTGGCGAAAGATGGCCTTCCCTTGAAAGCTAGGTGGCCTAAACTGTGGACTTGTTGTGTCAGAACTGGCCGATGAAGGAGAGCAAGGAGCAACATCTTAAAGCAGAACGTAAATGCTTAAGTGCCGCTGCCACAGAATGAATTGTGACAAGGGATCAGGCGCCTGGAGCAAATATCCATGCCCTTCTTACCACTCTTGGCCAACATGTACCGCTAAAGATAACCCCGGGGGTCGCTCAAGTCTGGCGAATATATTTTTTTTCTGGCGAAGGTGGCGTTTCCACATGAAAGAATCAAGAACAACCCTCATATTTATATGTATATATGTATATATATATATGGCTGCGGCTCAAAATGTAAGGTCTGGAGCAAGCCCCGGTCCCACACACGATCCAGACCTCCGATCCAGACCTTTCGAAAGGATTTGATCCAGACCATTGATCCAGACCTTTGGAATGATATGATTTATTGGTGAGCTTATGTCTGGTCCAGTGATGGTTGCATGTTTTTGGGTTTCCTGCTCTGCAGTTATTCATCCTGCCAAGCAGCCAAGCAACAAACTGTTGTAAAGCCACGCTGCCAAGCTGTCAAGCTTCCAAGCTGTAAAGCTACGCTGCTAAGCAGTCCAGCAGCCAAGCTGCAACAGTTGTGCATCCAAGCTCCCAAACTGCCAAGCTGACACTGTTGCAAGTTGTAAGGCCAGCCTGCCAAGCAGCCAAGCTGTACACCTGCTGCCTGCACACCTTGCGGTCCTTTTCTTGTCACACTGCATTCAAGCTGCAACATACACAAACATGTGGGTCCACTTCTGGGCCGATCCAGACCCGGATCCAGACCGATCCAGACCACCACTAGCTCCGATCCAGATCACAACCAGCTCCGTGTTAAACTTGTGATTGTTTGGTTTCTTTCCTTTCTTCGAACTCTTGTCTCACAATCCATTAACTTTGGAACTCGTGTCACCGGTACCAAAAGTGCTTACAGCCAAGTTGAATCCGAAGTGTGAACACTATAGCTGGGCTGGCTGGAATAGATCTCTCCGCCTTTCCATGTGACCTCTGGTCAAGCCACAGACTCATGTAGACATATGATGTCATATCATGAAAACAGGGTCTTTTATTTGGGCCTTGGAAACCTCTGGATCATGCCCCTTTACGTAACCCCCTCGTTCCAGACGTCCGGATCACCGCGGGACGATCCAGAGGGTTTTTAGAGCCATACCCATATATATATATATATATATTTTTTTTTGCTTCACGCAAAAGTTGAGATGCTTTTTGTCAAAATTGTGAAAGTTTGGTCACTTCAAGATTCATGTAAGATAGGTTGGTTTCCTGTTTTTTTGGGTCTCATAGCCTTCAGTTGGTGAAGTTCCAGAAGGGTGTGACTCTTTCGAGGGAGTTTTTCGTTCCTGTAAACTGAGGCCGGAGGTTTTATTCTACATCCCTGAAAACTAGCATGGATATTCAAAATACCCATAATTGAAAGGAGGTGCATTTAGAAAACCACCATTTTTAGTATCTATGTTGAATTTCGGGGGGGGGGGGGAGGTACAATTCTTCAGTTAAGATATGATTAGAGACTTTTTTGTATGAAAATAACAAGCTCCGCATGGATTTTCGAACAAACTGATGGATTTTTTCCTTCATTTTGTTACCGAGGTCTTTCAGAGGGAACTGGACCAGGCGCCCGGAAAAGGGGGAATTGACAAAAACATCGGCCAGCTGAGTAGAAGTCTGAAAACATGATGGGATACTATGAGATACCTGATGTTTCTATACAAAAGTTCAGTTTGTATCTCCAGAAATCACAGGGCAGATATATATATGTACATGTTTCCTCCTGTACTGATAGGATATGGGTATGTCCTCACCGCCACGTAAACATTAAACATTGTTTTGATGATTTGTGTTTTTCTGGAAAGACAGACATACCCATAGGATCCATTCGACTGGTCTAATATTTACCTACAAAATTTCCATCACAAACCCAAACAACACGTAGGTAAATATATACCCTATCATATATACATATATATGTATATGGGAACTTCCCTAGTATCAATCAACCCTTGCGCTGTTTATAGGAAAATTTAGTTTCCTACAAGGTGGGCCTTTCTTCCAGTTATAAGTTGCAAGGTAAAATAGCTCTATTTGTAATCATTTATAGGGGTGAAATGACCCCAGCTACCGATTGATTTTCGGCCATTCATTAGGGGCCCCACAACGTCCAGTTCTACCTCGGCTAAGGCTCGGAAGCTGAAGCATCCCAACATCGTTCGCTTGTTATCCCACTACCGAGACGAAACTCGGGGCACCGCAAAGAGATGTTTTGGGGCACTTGTTTGTGTGTTTTTTTTTTTGAGATTTTATGGGCATTTTTTTGGTGTTTTTTTTCGGATGGAGAGTTGCAGGTGTTTTTGTGGACCGACAGGGTTTTACAGAAATCCATGCAATGTTTTTTTGTTTTTCCAACTCAGACAACTTGGAAGGCCAAAGCTTTCAGCTCGTAAGCTAGGGATTTCCCTACTATAGCGAGTTGTTTCGAATTTGCCCATTTTGTTTTTCAGTCGTGGCACATCCAAAAAAGTCTATGTCTTACCTTCAAAGTTTAAGTCAGAGATTGATCTCAGACGTGAAGAGCCTAAGGACAAAAACTTTTACTTGGTCATGGAGCTGTACGGAGGCGGGCAGATCATCATGAGTTTAGACTGAGCTAATGGTGGCTATGGTAGGATGCATCAGAAATATGGATTTTCTCCTTTTAAGTCATACTGTTGATGGACAAAATCCTGCACCACCAAGGATGATGATTATCCCATTATTTATAGGGTTTTAACCATCCCAGGTGGTGCAGGATTTCGTCCATCAACAGTACTGCTGGACTTGTTTCCAAGTTCAAAATGATGTGAGGTCCAAGCGACTCCGAATTGTGGGGATGTCAATGGTGTATAGAAGCAAAACATTTCAATGCCCTAGCTGTGAATTGCAATCCCAACATTCCCAAGAAAAACAGTCTTCTTTTTCTTGCCGAAAACCTGAAAACTTTCCTATAGGCAAATGGTTGAAAACAAAAGCAGACAACATGTTTTTTACATCAAAGATCGGCATAAAGAAATATCACACAATCCAAATGTAGGGTAACTTTAACGGATTTGTCACCCCCAAAAAAAAGATCCCTGCATGAAGTTTAGTAGTTGGTGTCATATTTTTTGACCGCAAGTCCCGTTCCAACAAAACTGCCATGGAACTTTAGGGCTTTTTCACACCTGTCTTGGCGACCCAAAAGGTGGAGATTTGCTAACCGAAGTCGCCAAGTATCCTCTACGAAAAAACGAGGCGAAGCTCCGAACCGACCCAAAAACGACAAAAAATGGCGTTTTTAGAGGGGCCTATGACAAAAATGTCTAGGAAATGTTGACCAGTTTTTATGTGTTTTTTTGTAGGAGATATGTGAGATGATGAAGATACAAAGGGAGCATCTCATGTTTTCGATGTCCAAAGGTTTGAACCTGAGAGAATGTAGGATTTGGGAGATAGATGAGTCTCATATCGATACTGTACCAATCCCCGTTTTTTTTGACATCTCCCAGTTTCCTCCATGTTTTGTAAAACATACTGTAGTCTGCAAAGAAAAAATCTTCGTTAAAAAAAACAAACAGGAGCCATGGTTCGGAACCAATATAGGAACCATGGTTCGGAACTGTGTTGCGCCAGGAATATGGGAACTTCTATGATGTTGGTATCCCGCAGCTTGGTTATGTTATCAGGCATCTGGACTTTTTGAAGAATGGTATCGCTCCAAGCCAAGAATTTCCCGAAAGCTTCTGAAGAATTGACTTGAAAAGTACCTTCTTTGTAATATTTAGTATATATTTAGTTATATTAATACACCTACGAGAATCTGGCTACACAAAATTATTCACCTCATGATTCGTCAAAATATCTTGCCGTCAAAATATTATTTGGCCTCCTGGGAACAGATCCAGATCCCCTATTTTTAAAAAAGGCGTTTTTTAAGATGATTGGATACTTTTCCAAAGGTGGGATATGTTTGTTCCTTGGAGGGTATCATTACACTCTTGAAGTTTAACATAGCCCCTCAAAGCCCCTGAAAAGTTACCACCCCAAAAGAAAAGTAGTCATGCGGTGGAGTTTTTTGTATTCATGGAGACCCTTATTTGTTTGTTCATTTTGCATTATGTTGTAATCTTTGCGACTAACACGAACTTTCGACTAAGGGAAGAAATCTTGCAAGCCTATGCTTGGCAAATGCTTTCTGGCCTAGCCTACTTGCACTACCACTATATCGCGCACAGGGAAGCTGGGGCCAACGATTGGATGAGTGGGGAAGGGGCAAGAGACCATAAAAGATCAGTGATCAGTGTAAAAACCACAAATATAGTATTCCCTTGGACCCCAAAACCATGAAAAATGAAGGTTTTAAACCCCCAATATATGGGTTATAACCCTAAAAATTAGTGTTGTATGCAAACACATTAGTGAACATTAAGCTGAGCCACGCCAAATCTGACATGTGATAGACTTTCAGACTGAAAAATCTCCAAGCTCTACGTAGCCACGTGTACTTTCTGTGAGGCGGGGATTTTTTTCATGATGTACAGATCATGTATCATGTCATTGTATATACTTAGATATGTACTTTATATATCAAATTCATATATAATGTATAAATGACATATATGATATATCAACAAGAACAGAATTCTGGAGGTTTTCTATTCTTGTGCCTTGAAACTTTTTCACATCGCGCCTTCCAAAAGTTCACAAATCAGATTTGTTTCATTTCTGTGCCGAGGACATCAAGTGTGAAAACTATATGAAGACTTCGCAGCTCGGCGTGATGCTTTGCGCTTTGCTTGGGATCAGAGATGAATGAGCTGGATATCTCAAGGGATCATCAAATGGGACCCTATTTTGGGGGGGGATCAAACAATGCAGCAAATCTATGTTAATTTTGAGGGATTGCCATGAAGTTTGGGTTGGGTATCATATAAATGACCTCCTTCTATATCAAGAAAGTCTTGAAGATTAGAATCTGCAATCCATCCCCCGTTCTCCGAGGCAGTAGGGAAGTTGGATTGGTTAACTCCTATCTTGTGAGAAACCGCATTGCAGCATTGCCAAAACCACATTGCCCTCTTTGACAGCTTTCTATTGGTAACATGGTGTATGTTCTATATGCATACATCATTTTGTTGGTGTACTCAATAGTAGTAGTGGTTTCAGCAGTAGTTTTCTAGAGGTCAGTCCTGCGGGGGAACCCATCCGGATCATCACCCGAAAAAAACCCTTGAGGTGTGCGGAAGACGCTCCAATAAAGCTGATTGACTTGGGCCACTGGAAATTGAAAAAGAAGGGGAACAGGTTCATCCATTGAGATGGATGAAGGAGTTGTGATGGACAAACGTTGGGGAAATTCAAGTTGATGGTCAATATCGTGAAGAAACACATTGTATATTGAAGTAATTGAGACATTTGACCAAACATTTACCCTCCATATCGTATATGATCAGATATGCACCGTATGATGCTATATGTAACATTCAATGTTTTTTTTTTTTCTGAAGAAACCACTTGGGGCATATCCTCCATGTCAACTCTTCCAAACTCATCCCCACTGATTCTCAACGAGCGATAGCCAGTAGCAACATGATATACTTAAAGGCTTATGGGTGATTCTGGTCAAATTATAGCGACCTCACACGACCTCACCCCAAATGGTGGTTTAGCNTCAATGGGCAGATGTGGATTTGCAATTCTGATCAAACAACAGTTTGCAAACATTCAACATTGACAGATCAATCGGTCATGAAAGTCATCGAGGCTTGTGCAGGAATCGGGGCAGTTGATGTAGGATATGAACAGTGCGGAGCAGTCATTCAGGCTGCCAATGATCAGAACATCCGTTTTTGCCAAGTGTTGCATTCGAAGGGTCGATCAGTAGTAACAGGTGACATCGTTCTTCCAACAACAATTGCGAGGATGGCCAAACATGCAGGATGTGTCATTTCAGCAGGAGTGTCATGTCAACCATTTAGTTTGTTAGGAGACCAATTGCAAGGCAAAGATAATAGGGCCATGAGTTTAGTAGGAGTGTTGAAAGCCATTCACTTACTACAAGCACCAATGGGTTTGTTGGAATGTACCAAAGCGGCACATACATCATCATGGTTTCAGAGCATGTTACGCCAATTTACTGAACAAACAGGAATGGTGTTAAATCAGAATGTTTTGGAATTACATGAGTGTTGGCCGTCAAAGCGCACAAGATGGTGGGGCACAGTTGCTCTACCAATTCTGGGAGTAGGTCACATCCCATCATTGCCCAAAACTGCATTCGAGCCATCACTTCGTCATTTGTTTCCGTGTACAAAGCCAATGGAACCAGGTGAGGCAGAAGCACTTATGTTGGATTTGTATGAACTTAGGAACTTTGATGAATGTCCCAAGGGTATCCAACAAAACACCATTAACTGGGATAAACCGCTTCCCACGGCAGTGCATGCCTGGGGATCACAATTAGGACCCTGTGCATGCGGGTGTAGGACCACAAGTTTCTCAACTGATAGAATCAAAACCAAGGGACTATACGGTCAACTGGTACCAATGGAAGGATCACAACAATGGATGCAATATCAATTGCAGAACATGCGACATATGCACCCCCAGGAAGTGGCCATAGCATGTGGTTTGTTACCTTCGCATGTTAAATGTGTACCAGATCAGTTGAAACTTATGTTGAATGGTGTAGGACAGTTAGCATCCCCACTGCAAAGCCTATGGGTGTTTTCACATGCCCTTAAGGATATTCAGAAAAGGTTTGGGAAAGCAACAATTGATCCAATGGCTGTTTTCGTAGAGTATGGAATCAAATTATTCCAAGAACGCGACACATTGTTGGCATGCACCTCAAATCGATATATGGGGTTGTTTGAGCAAGCATGGAAGAGGCTCCATAAACCCAATCAGAGAGAACCACTTGTGGATGAACATGTTTTGGGGGAAATCCAGGTAGTATCACAAGAATCAGCAGTTCCACCATCCCCTGCAGCCGTGCCAATGCCGAGAGTGCATCACTTCGTCCAAACGAGCCCCACAGTTGAGCAGCCTCCTGTGGAGCAAATCGAAGTAAGTGATGTTGCCTTGTTGCATGAAGTAAAGCATGCAGAGAAAAGAGTGAGAGATTCTGATGATTTTCACATGGGAGGGGTTCCAGGCTTTGCTGTCAAGAAAGCCAAAATGCAAGACCAAGCACCAGAAAAAGAAGAGAAGATTCGACAACCAGATACCAGAGATTTGCCTCCATCCGAGCAAAGTAATGATGAAGGAAGACATGAACAGACCATGGCACAAGAACCGCCGCAAGAAGCACTTGAAGAGACCAGTCACATCGTTAAGCCGGACATGGAGCAAGATCACATGACTATTCAGGTCATGACAGAAAATTCGTTCCCTATGCCATTGGATGTCCCTAGGAATTGTAAAGCCTATCAAGTCGCAAAAGCAGAAGAGAACTTGCAAACCATGAGTCAGCCAATAGCTGTAGCGGACATGATGGGGTGTTACATTCCACCAACAGAAACCCTTCACGAGGGACAAATGATTCGTGTTCAAGAAGGAGGACTTAATCCAAGCAAGTGTCCTAGGGTAGGAAAGACAGTCAAACCATCCAGTGTTAATGCAAGCCGCAAGGATATCCTATGGAAACAAGAAGGTTGGACAGAATGGGAAGAAATGAAATTCTATGCATCACTCATTGAAGCAGTCCAGCCGAATAGTGTGTTAGTAGGAATTCATATTCCCGAAGATCCAACCGGCCCAATCCATCTAGGACAGCATCTCAAAAACATGATGCAATGGGGAGCACAACAGAGTCAATCACGTATTGTGTCCTATTTCCTTTACAAAGACCATTGGGTTCCATTGTGTGTAGAGATAGGCCAAACATGCGTTGTATACACTACCCCAATGGAAATCACTTGGGTTCGTGAAAGTTGCCAGAATGTGTGGGGATATACGGACATCCAGTTTGCAAGCCATCCCATTTCGTCAGTGTTCCCAGCAGACTGTGGTTTCCAAACCATTGGATGGATGAACTCCATGATCATTCGTGAATTCGTGAACCAACCATGACCCCTGTCGGGATACTTGTTGCATGCGCATGGCGACAGTTGTTTAGTGACCATTTGGATCTAACTGGCCAAGCTGATCAAGTAGTGAAACACAAGTTGATTTTCGGAGGTATGCAAACAGCACAAGACGAGCTGCAACGCCTCGTTGAAACACATGGAGTTGCATCCCAAAGAAGTCAAAGTTGCGCCAAAGAGTTGATTGAAGCCCTTGGATTGTCGTCAATCCAAAACATCCTGCATTCACAGAAACCATGGGCAGACCTCAAAGCAAGAGCCAGCTTGCACAGACCTCCCATCAGGGTGGTAATGTCATCAGAGCTGGGTGAAAGCATTAAACAAAGGAAAGCAGCCGGTGTAATAGGGAACAAATCCAGTAAGAAGAAATCGCAAATGCACCAAGAATCCTTTGTTTTGCAAGCAAGCCAGTTGGAAATACCCAAAGCTGTTTTCAAGCAATCAGATGATGTAGAACTAGGACAATTGATGCCACATCAGATTGGCGCAGGATGTCAAGGAGTCCTTTTAGTGAACATCCAAGATGCATTGCCCTTCTTTGCTTTGTCTAATCCAGTGACAGTTGAAGGAACAGCACTTTTGGTCATTGAACATGCAGATAGCCGTATCCCACCAAATCGTGAGATCATCCGTGTTCCTGCACAATGCAAAGCCACAGAAGAACCGGTAATTGTGACAGTAGCCATGCTGCAGATAGGGCAGAAAACTGTAATGAGAAATACACCAAGCCAATGGGTAGCCATCAAAGAAGTCGAAAATAAGGCAATCAGGGTTTTGGTGTTCCGGGATCAATTCCAAGGGCAGTGGCAAGACATTGTGGATAAACCAGTGAAATCCATTTTGGCAATGGAACCATTTGTCTCATTAGCAGCACACAACATATTGGATGTTTGGGACCGCCAGTTCACATCGCTCCGCATGAGTAAAGCTGCCCCCAAAGATGCTGAAGTTTTCTTGGTAAACATGAGGGTAACAAACGACGTCATCCAAGTACTCATGGGGGCAAGTGGAACAGAGGGATTGTATGTGGAACCCAGATCACATAATGGTAGGCAACCAGATAGTGAACAACAAATTGTATGGCTGCCAAGAAAATCGTTTGCAGAAGCTGTGATTGCACGCCAGACCACACCGGTCAACACAGTCCTTGCCAGGTCAGGGGACAAGTATGGTCTCCGTGTTCCAGTTGGAGATGCAGAAAAGGTGCACACCATGCATAGGCCAGACCTGATTTTCATGCAAGGTGGAGAGCTTAAAAAGTTTCGGGTAGGGCCTCTACCCTACGGGTCCACAAAGCAGAGCATCGTCAACGCTTTTCAGAAATGGGGTTGGCAAGCACGTCCAATCAGTCCATGTGGACAAAGCCAAGACCAAACAGGTGTCATGTGGTTTGTTCAATCCAGTGAGCCGCCAGCCTTCTGGGTATTCCAGATGCAGCACGGTGATGTACTCGTCACTCCGGAGAGTCAGAATGGAAATCCAACCACCAACACACCAGGTGGAATCATTGCATCCAGCAAAACCATCCAATGCCTTCGTGATGTCAAAGGACCAATTCATGCCAAATGGTGAACCACAAGAAGATCCATGGCGTCACTATGATCCTTGGCAGAAAAATACGAAAGAGGTGTCTGTCGGCCAAGTGTTGTCATTACAATCGCAATTGGAAGCAACCATTGACAAGAAAATGGCAGACATCGGAAACACCAGAATGGAAGATGATAATTCGGAGAGGATCATGCAGCTGGAGAACCAAGTCCAGCAGATGTCAGCATCCGTCCAAGCATTCCAGCAACAACAGACGCAGCACACACAGAATCTGTATGGGCAAGTGCAATCGTTAGATAAACGCCTGAATGAACAACATCAGTCGTTGAATAACATGCTAGACTCGAAATTGGAAAGCCAGATGCAGAAAATAGAAATGCTATATTGACCAAGAGGTCAAGAACAGAGTGACTAGACCAAGAGAAAAAGAGGTGTAGAAGCAGTATCAGCAGGCCATTTTGGCTGTTCGTGCTGATGATGAGCCTTTTTCGTGTAGGGGAAGCAACTAATCCAGGGCCAGGGGAAACATCCTTGTTGATTGGTTGTGCAAATCCAACAGGATTATTGGGAAAGGGAGATTTGATTCGTGATCTCCCCAAATCTTTGGGGCAAACAATTTGGGCAATAAGTGAGACGCACTTATCTCGTCCAGGACGTTCCAAGTTGTCAAAAGAATTATCTACCTGCAAAGCTGGGTATCAAATGCAAATGGGAGATGATGTTCCTTTAAGATCATCCAGTGTGTCATCGTTGGGTGGCAAACAGAGAGGTGTGGGGTTTTTGTCAACAGCATCGTGTCGCTCAATGACACACAATTGGGATTCGAAAGACTGGAGCACAAATCGCATCCACGCAGCGTGCTTCCAAATTGGATCAAGATGGATTCAAGGTGGAGTAGTGTATGGCTTCTCAGCATTGCCAACTTCGCCAGAAACTCGTTCCAAAACTGAGCAGTTGTGTGCCGTACTAGATAACCGATTGGTAGAGTCTAGTCATGGCCTAAGGTTTATAGCAGGGGACTTCAATCAAGAAAATGGAGTATTACCAAGTATGAAGAAATGGTTGAGCCAAGGGTGGATAAACATTCAACAATGGGCAAATGATCACCATAATCAGCAGATTGCCAAAACATGTAAAGGGGTTACCACCAAAGATCACATTTTCGTTAGCCCGGAACTTGCAGCATATCTTGTCAAAGTTTATGTCGATGATACCTACTTTAAAGATCACTCGTGTCTTTGGGCTGAGTTCTCAGATTTGGGAAGACCGCCAATGCTCCCTCTGTGGAAACAACCCCAGGCCATTGAATGGGGTAAAATCGTAGAAGATGCAGAGACTAACCAATTCCCTGAGTCTAGAGAAAATTTGAGCAATCTAGGAGATGATAACCTCGATCAGAGCCAGAAATCGACGAATAACTCAAATGATGAATTTGCTTCAATAGGCAAAGCACTTGAAAACTTCGCCGAACTTTTGTGTAACAAAAATGGAAAGCCAAAATTATCCAAAACACAGCAAGGAAGATGCCAAATAACAGAAGTAAAATGGGTACAAGAATACAGTGCACCTCCAAAGCACGGTAGACATTGTGACTTGCAACCAGAATTCCATGGGATCAACTTACAACATGCGCAATGGCTTAGACAATCCAGAAGATGTGCAAGCCTTTGCCAAGTCGTCAAGCAAACTTGTGAAACTGATGACCATCGGAACCAACATCGTGATAAATTATGGCAAGCCATTCTTTCAGCAAATGGTTTTGAAAGTTCTTTTGCAGAGTGGTGGATAAAACTCCAGATACCAACGCTTCCAAAACTGCCAGGACCACCTCCGGCTTATCATCAAGCCAGTATCGTTGCAGTTGAAATGAAAAAATCAACTTCGGACATTTGAGCTGAACTTGAATAAACAACGCATGCAGGCAGCACGTCAACGACGGCATGATGATCCAAATGTCATCTTCCGTGACTTAAGATCAGACCCGCCTCAACCAGTGCAAATGCTTGTGAACCAATCTCAATCTACAGTAACAAGTGTTGATCCTGAAGATTTTTCCATTGAAGTTCAACCTCCGGGAAAATGGGATTCATCTCAACCCATCCGGATAAATGGAGTTCCAGTTTCCATCATCCACAGTGAACCTGATAAACTATGGCTGGAAGATATTTCGCATGCAACTGAAGATGCAAAAGTAACACAGGAAGAATACATAGGAGAAATTCGCACCCTCTTTGAATCCTTCGGAAATGAATGGGCCAAGAGATGGGACCGTCACCGATCTACGAATGACTCCTTTTGGGACCCGATCGTTGCTCTTGCAAAAAGTGTGCTGCCAAAACCTCCACCCATGGAGTGTCAGGAAATAGGATATGAAGAATGGATGTCAGCAGTTCGTGCCAAAAAATCCAGAGGAGCAGTAGGACCGGATGGTCTTAGCAAACAAGACTTACTACGCATGCCTCGTCACTTGGTAGAAAAATTGCTGGCACTAATATTCAAAAATAGAACAAGGGGCCAAGTGGCCACAACAAGCAGTCACAGGTTTTGTGGTTGCCCTTGAGAAAACATATGGAGCACGTGCTGTAGACCAATACAGACCAATCACCATATTTAGTCTTGTGTTTCGTACATGGGGCAGTATCAGGGCAAAACAAATCTTACGACATTTAGAACCACTGGCGCCGTGTACATGCACAGGTAATTTGCCGGGTAGAAACGCTACCCAAGTGTGGAATGGCATCCAAGCCACCATCGAAGATGTTCTGCATTCTGGCCAAAGCATCGGAGGAGCAGTGCTGGATTTAGTCAAGGCCTTCAACCTGCTGCCCCGAATTCCGATTCTAACCATCATGGAACATCTTCAAGTCAGTCCAAGGATTTTGCGAGCTTGGGCAAATGCTTTGACCACCATGCATAGGCGCTTCAAAATCCACAATTGTGTGGGGCCACCGGTGCTCTCGACAACGGGATTTGCTGAAGGTGACGCCCTTAGCGTAACAGCAATGCTAGGAGCAAACTTAGCGCGTCATGCATGGTTTCGTCTTAGATTCCCATCACTAACCCTATGGACATATGTGGATAACATAGAAATCACTGGGGAATCTGCCGAACAAATTGAAGAAGGCCTGCATGGATTACAACGCTTCTCAGATCTAATGGATATCCAAATTGATGAAAAGAAGACATATGTTTGGAGTTCTAATGCCAATGATCGCAAAACTCTAAAGCATTCAAACTTCGTCATTAAGCATTGGGCCAGAGATTTGGGGGGACATATGCAATATTCACTTCAGGTCACCAACTCCACCATAGCCACAAGATGTACTAGCATGGAACCACTTTGGGGTAGATTAGCACGTAGCCCGGCCAGTTATAGGCAGAAAATCAGAGCCTGCAAAGCAAAAGCCTGGCCAGCGTGCCTTCATGCTATCAGCTCCGTCCATTTGGCTGATGAACATTTCGAAAAGCTCCGCACAGGAGTGATGAGAGGGTTGGAAATTGAGCATGCAGGTGCATCGCCTCTTGCTCATTTGTCGTTAGTAGAAGATGCACATTTAGATCCACAATTTGTAGCTTTACTTGATACAGTCTTTTCCTTCAGAGCACATATGGAAGCAGACAGTGCAGGTTTCGTGCTGGGGGAAGTAGGGCAATCAAGAAGACAAAGACCACTCCCAGGGCCATGTTCAGTGCTCACAAATCGTTTGCATCAAATAGCTTGGTCATGGGAAAAAGACACTGTGTTTAAAGACCACCGTGGATTGCAGTGTCATATAATGTATGCTCCACCCCAAGAAATTAGGATTCGTCTTAAACAGGGTTGGGAAGCTAGGATAAAAGCCATAGTCGGTAAAAGGCATTCCATGAAAGGTTTGGAATTAATGAGCACATCATTAACACGGGGGGGTCAAGAAAAATTGATGCCTGATCAACAGGCAGTACTTCGTGCGAGCCTTAATGGAACCTTTTTTACTACAGATAAAATGAGACACTGGAAAAACCAAGAACATAATGGTAAGTGTATTCATTGTGGTGAAAATGACAGCCAGTTACATAGACATTGGTTTTGTAAAGCTTTTCAAAAGTGTAGGCAACATTTGCAACCAGCTGCAATTGAAGCATTGGCTGAAATGCTTCCATGCATAGGAGTCCATGGTTGGATACCAGAACCACCGGTCCTTAAAGAGTTCCAAGCATTACTTGTTAATCTTCCAGATGAATCCGAACGTTTTGAGTGGCCAACTTCGCTTGAAGAACATTTGTTTTTATTTACAGATGGGGGATGTTTGGCGCCAACACAGAGGGAGGGACGCCTCGCTACGTGGGGTGTCGCACTTGGACAGCTTGACAGTGACAATTTTTTCGGAATTTCAGGAGGATTGGTACCGGGTTGGTGTCAAACAGCATTGAGAGGTGAAATCTGGGCGGTAATCAGTGCATGCAAGTTTGCTTTTTATACCAATAGAACATTTGAGTTGTACATTGACAATGATCAAGTTTTTCGCAAAGTTCAAAGGTTTCGCCGCAAGCGATGCAGCCTGCACCCGAATCAGAAAGATGTGGATTTGTGGAGTCTTTTACAGCAGTGGTTGATGGCTACGAAGCCTTTGCTGTTAGATGTCACGAAAGTGGTAAGCCATCAAGACGAAATGATGGCGAAGACGGAAGGGGAAGCATGGATCATGAGAGGGAACTCAGCTGCTGATTCGATCGCATCTCGGATCCCTCAAGCTCATCCTGAAGTTTTTGCTGTGTGGCAACAGTTGCAGCATGATTTTTCCACCACGGCGGTGTTGAGACAAGCAGTGCACTCTACAATAGTGGCAGTTGGGATGCAAGCAGTACAACAGCGTCCTGCGAAACAAGTGGTGAACGAAACCAAGACAAAACCTCGGGTCCAAGCTGACCAAATCGTTTGCTTGAACCTGCAGTTTCCGGAGGTCACCGAGGTTCCACTTCGGTATAGAGTATCTGGGTTGGAAAATTTTCTGGCGTGGCTACGTAGGTTAGAAGATCCTGCTTCTCCAATCCTGTTGATTTCATGGTTCCAACTTTCAATACTTTATGATCACCAAATGAAGCATCCTGGCTATCGGTATTTCAAATCTAAGAAGAGATGGCTTGAAGTCACCCCTGACATGAAGCAAAGCAACTTTCTGAATCGAACGAACAGCTTAGCAAGATTCATCCAGGGACTTTATGAAATGATCCAGTGGCAGTGCCAGGTACTTCATGTACGCCCTGCTAGTATGGCGATTGGTTTCTGGACACAATGTGTGGCGATTCGCATTCGAAGTGATTGTTACGACATGTCCGAGCAACTGCTCAAAGAACATCAGATGAGTTTCAAATCGGTTCGGTCTTTGCAAAGCATTGACTGATTTCGGAACGCCGGCTTCTTCTGGGGCCAAGGGCTCTCCTCTCACCGAGGCCCGTGACCAAAGCGGAAAAAGTGTGCGGAAAAAGTGGTGGTTTAGTAAGGGAATCCTCCTTAATTCAGGTTAAGGATTTATAATAAATTGCCCAGAATTCCTATTCGTCTTGGGAAGAATGATGAATAGATACAATACAATACATCCAATATAAATCGTATATAACGAATTTCAAATTTTCGCATTTCAACTATATACTTGCTTTTAAGAAACGGCCGAACAAGAACAGCAAACATTTTACAAGTTTGGATTTGACTATATGACTATAGCCTTTCAAGGTAGACAGCGGAATGGGACCCAATGTAATTGTCCATATGAAAAATGTTTATCATCCCCGAAAAATCCTATTTTCTGTATGGAGTTTAATAGTAAATGCTTGCCTACACGTGGTTTGTTTTGAGATATATATTCCATGTTAATCCACTTCTAGGTGGTGGCAACTCAAATATTTTTTATTTTCACCCCTATTCGGGGAAGATTTCCAATTTGACTAATATTTTTCAAATGGGTTGGTTCAACCACCAACCAGCCTTGATGTGTAATTTTCTTATCAATGTCTCAGTTTTGGATCAAGATTGAGGTGCACACCCTCCAAAAAAAAATAAAACGGCTGGAACCTGAACAAAAATTATTTGTTTTTTTGAAACGGAAAAATCCTCTTTCCGCCTTCATGTTTTTAGGTTCAACACCTTAAACTGGGTGGTGGTGGCAGCTCAAACATCTTGGATCATTTTCACCCCGAATCCCTGCAAAAATAGATTCCCAATTTGACTACGTAATATGTTTCAATTGGGTTGAAACCACCACCTAGTTAACATTCGCAAGGGATTTCCAGGCTTCATCCCCTTTTTGGCCTCCCAGGGCAGAACATGAAGCCACCTCGCAAGCTCAAGCGTTAAGGAGACTGTTGGATCTGTTGGTGGAGGTCCTTCAAGTAGACCTAGACTCTGAAAAGGGACCATTTTAAAAGGAAATGAATCAGCTGAACCAACCATCAATTTTTAGGGGATATGTTCGTTTTCAAGGGACATGTATACCATTTAACCAAATTAGTAGCTTGCTTAGTAGAGGAAAACCCCTCAAACATGGAGTTTGTTTTCACCCACCTTGAGATACTATCCATCACCTGGATTTATACAACAAGTTTCTCGTTGTTTTTTCTTCAAACTTCACAAATTTCAATGTTGGTTTGTGTGTTTCTTTCATTTCGGTGTGTTTTTGTTGGAAAGGGATATATAGTTTGTGGTGGATTGACCTCCAAGGTCAAGGGTGCCAAAAACTTGAGAAATCTCAGGGGAAGTGATCCAATTTGACCTGCATTGTTTTTTTTCAGATGGGTTAAAACTAATACATCTAGATCATCTAGAAATAGCAACATAGCAACATTTCATGACAGGATAGTCTTCATGAGAAACTTATTAACCCCCCAAAGCTACCCCATCAGAAACAAGGTTTAACAAAGGGTTATATTAACCCTTCATGTTCCCTCAATTAAGGTCTTCTTGTTCGCACATATTTCTGGTTGCAGGGTTCTTTACGCGGGGTTAGCAAGCTTTCCCATGATGTGCCTCAAGATTTTACGGTTGATGTACACTGCCATCATAAGATCTGCTGACCGCAACGTGACGTCACAAGTGGAAATCTGTTAGTTGGTGTAAGTAGAATGAAATTTCACTGTAGAGATGACTATAAGTCTATATGACTACTATTTCCCTATATTTCACTTGGTTGACTATACATGAATGATTATCTACTATATTTGACTCATGTTGACTATATATAACTTGTAAATATAATATTTACAGGACTAGCCAATGTATGACAACCAACAGTTGTTGAGGTCGCCCCGTAGATGGTAGTGGTTTTCACTAGACTAAAACTAGACCTCCCAAAATAGCTGGATACTTCTGGTTTTGAATTTTTGCATAAAGACTTGGATAAGAATTAAATCACAGTCAACTTGGTTCGATCTAAAAATAGGATTAAGCTCCAACCCAAATGAAATTAAATTACTGTTTGTATTTGCTTCTTTTCTCAACTGGTGCAGGATCTTGTCCACAGTATCATGGCTAGGTTTTGGTTGTTGAAGGGGTCATGATTGAAGATCTTGAAGCTGGAAGTTGACATCAGTTGAAAAGATGGGCCATAATCTTACCCAACCTCCCTGTATTTACCGTTTCTTGATGTTCCTCATGTTTTCATTTCACGGCTGTGTCTCAAAATGAGGGACCCCCTCCGCAAGTGCCTTGAAAAATGGCCAGTTTAGTAGGAAACCAATGAACTCTATTGGTAAACTCTATTGGTAATGATGAGACTCACCCAGTTTTCATGTTTTCTTTTCTTTTGGTTTAATCTTGCCGTCCATTGTGACCAAAAACGATAGTTTTGAATCAGGTACTGTAACTCCTTTAGCGCGTATATTTTTGTTCTACACATTACAATTTGGGGGGCATCCATCTCAAATATCAAGTACCTCAGTCAAAGTCATCAAGTGCAAACGGTAGAAACGAATCCATTGCATCCAATCCACAACGACCAGGAACGTCGTAGGTGAAGAAGCTAAAGCACGACGTCGCTCCATCGCGAACAATATGCACGGGGGACTCAGCATGGGGAAGGGGATTTAAAGCTGACTTGATTTTATCGCGACAAAATCGCATCGAATCCAATCTATATTGAACAGGTTTTTGTTTGTGTATTTTCTGAGTACAACAAGGTGTCTTTATCCAATGAGTTTATGAGAAGCAAAAATGATCAGGAATTCTATGAAAGATTCAGCGAAACTGGGAGAAAAAGCCCATAGATGACGAGGTGACACTGGTGTTGTTGTTGTCGTTGTCGTTGTCGTTGTCGTTGTCGTTGTTGTTGTTGTCGTCGTCGTCGTCGTCGTCGTCGTCGTCGTCGTTGTTGTTGTTGTTGTTGTTGTTGTTGTTGTTGTTGTTATGTTCAGCGGAAACTTGCGTGGCATCGTCTTCAGATAAGATGCATGCATTATGTTTTTTTTATACACACCAACCGTAAGGCCTGATGTGGCAATTGCAAATGGGAATAAAATCAATCCAGTTACTTTTCCTAGGTGGTTGTTTCAATTGTTTTTTATTTTCACTTCTACTGGTACCTCGGGAAATGATCCAATTTGACTAATATGTTTCAAATGGGTTGAAACCACCAACCAGTTTCCAACTGGATCTGGATGTGTTTTTTTTGTGAAGACACGGAGGGGCAACAGACGCAATGTTGATATTTTATGCTTGTTTAGTCCCCATGTTTCATCAACCCCGAGACGAACCCGGCAGATCCAAGAAACACCGCACTAAAACGGCATTTCTTGGTGTCGATTGGACTTTTTGTTGCCATCAGTTTATCACATAGATGAAAACTCCACAACTCGATCTGTGTATTGATGAATTGTTTATTGACCACTGTTACTTAATAAGACCTTAAGCCTTCAGTTCTGAATGCCAGGTATTTGAGCTATCAGCAACTTTTTGTTTTCAACTACTTGATGAATTTGGTATTCATTTCTAACTTGTTTTTGGTGCTATGTTGGTGTTTTATTAAAGGTAAACATTAGTATAACCTTATTTGGTGATATCTTGTGTTTGACGTTTGAGGCTTTTAGCCTACGGTCGTGGTGCTGAATTGCAGTCACTTGATTTGCAAAAGACAAACAACTTGGGGTGCTGAACGGTGATGATATCATGGCGGGTCAACCAACCTCCCCCCGTAATGTACCCAGCCACAGAAACAAGGCCTTATTAAGGGCTTATGAACCATTATTGGTTTCCCTTAATAAGGCATTATAAGGCATTATTAAATGGTTATGTCTGAGGAGTGTGCGCTAGGGGAGGGTTGGTTGACTGCCCAAAATCATAGGAGTGTGAAGCAGAATTTTCAAGGGTATTTTTATCAAAGGTTCGAGGGTCCCGAAAAAGTGTGGGAAGAGTGGACTAAACCTATATGGATGTTTCCGAAAATAGTGGGTTTTCTTCCAAATCATCCATTTTCATAGGGTTTTCCTTTATTTTAACCATCCATTTTGGGGTACCACTATTTTTGGAAACACCTATATTGCTTCAAATGGGGTTTATATACTTGAAACCAGCACCTGGAATTTGTAAAGCAGCTGATTGTTTGAAGGTTTTTAAGACATTTGATATGCAGCCTAAAGTTGATGATTTCGAAGTTCGCTTCATTTCCTCACAGGAGGGTCCTTTCTCTAGTAGTTTATGTTTCACGTATGTTGGACAAAAGTAGATGAATACCTAAGCTACACACATCTTCACACGGTGCTTCCAGCACACATGAGAAGCATATTATATACATGTCGTTACACATCTTTTAAGGGTCATGTTCACTCAACAACAAGGAGTCCCTCCTTCGACCAATAAAACACGTTCGTAACCACGTCCAACGTCCGTTGTTCGACAGGAAACAAAATCGTGCTGATCGAGAGGCGGGGTTTTTGCGGATCATCCTTAAATGACTTACATCCCAGAAAATTAATAGCTGGAACTCCCCCAAAACTTGTTGGTTTCTTTAAGATGTTTCTCCTTTTCCTTTTTTGGGCGGGTATTTCCAGGTTCGATGTATTTGACTGGCTGGAAAATCCCACCATGAATGAAGATATATATATATTTCCCACGTGAAAATTATGGGATTTTCCAGCTTGCCATTTCGTACTTTTCAGGAGGGGTGTTGGTGAATGTCTATGTCGTCGTCAGTGAGGGGTCACCTGCAACCCGTTGAAAGGTGGAGATGATTCAACGACTCCAATCCTTGATACAAGAGCCACTTGGATGAAGTGCAGGATTTTCGTCCTTGTGAGTTTTGTGAGTTGCCTTCTTCCAACCCATTGTTGTTGTTGTTGTTGTTTTTTTTTGGGGGGGAATGTTCACCATACTTGAAAATGAAGTTTCAAAAGATGTCATGTAGGGGTTATTACTTTACATTTACATTTTTTTATTTATTTTCTTATATATAGACTTACGTATACTTATTCATATACATTATGAGAAGAGGACCAATTACGGGGAAGAGGTTCCACATGTAGATACGGTCTTTGAGTGCTGGAAACGCAGATGTATATGGAGGTCCCGGGGTGGTCCACCGCTAGAACCAGTACCATGTTTTGCATGTCCAAATGCATGCCAAACCAGGTGGCCACTAAACCGGGTGCCTGTCTCTTATGTACTTTGCCTCACGATATTTCAAGTCCTGTGGGACAGCTCGGTGGTTTTATGGAAATAGCCGCAGAATGAACAATAAGTCAGTCAGCTCCTATGTATATAATATTTATTTGTATATATATATATACATATAAATATGTGTTTTCATTTTGGGGGTTTGGGGGATACCTTTTGATGGACATTGAGGTTATGTTTCTCCCAGTATTGTTTCTAAAGATCAAGTCATTCCCAACGGCGCCACCTGTCGTTTTATTGCTGCCAGCCACAGAGGGCATAGCGTTTTGCATGTGTACTTTAAGGGTGCCAGCGAGTCTTGTTTCCAGTCATGGTTCTATCATGGGGTTGATAGGTGTCAATCTTAAAGCCAAGAATTCCATGGAAGTTAGGAACTATAGTTGATAAGTTGAGTTCATTTGTTCCTATTTACGGTTTTTAGAAGCTACCTATAAAGGGGTGAAATAATCCAGCAGGACATCCCAGTACCAACAACTTCCGGCTAAACCTTGGATTTCCTTAGATTTGTTTTAGGTGTTTTTTTTACAGATTCTACCATGGTAACCCATGACAGATCCATGGGACTGGCATATTTACCTACATGGAAACCATAAGTGTATGTTAAATGTAGGCTGTAGGTAGTACATATTACATACATGGAACATATGGGTATTGGTAAATCTATGGGTAATTGGTAAAATCACCATTTTTCCACCATAATTTTTTGTAACTTGTTCCAAGGCAATCTTCAGCAGCAATGGTTTCAGCTACCAAGGTCCGAACTGGTGGCCTTGAAGAAAGAGTTGACCCTTGCAGCACAGGTCACCCGTTGAGGGAGGAATTTCACTCTGAGGTTACTTCACCCCTATAATGCTACCCCATCCTTAGGAAATAAGAGAAACAGCAGGCATTAACTAACTAGGTGGTGGTTTTAAATATTTTTGGAATTTTCATCCCGGATCCTTGGGGAAATGATCCAATTTGACGAGCATATTTTTCAAATGGGTTGAAACCACCAACTAGTTAAGAATTATGAAAAGTAGACCCTTAGTAAGGGAGAATGGTAGTTAGTAGTTGATAATCCCCGGACAAGTTTCTAAATGAGAGCTTATTTTTTGGGTGGGATTGGGGTCCCAACCTCATTATACCATTGCATTTGAATCTCAACAAGGATGCTGAAATATAAGATGATAACTCACTTAATAGACCAACAGACTTATATTTGTTTTTTTGTTTTGTTTTAAATCTTGCCATGGACATAAAATCATCCACAAATTCATTATTGCATATGATCAGATGTCTATTCTGGGAGTGTTTTGCGTTCTGGAGGTACCCAATTCAATATGGATGACGATGCCCTTCAAGCAATGGCGTGTGGACAATAGATCCCACGCCCAAGCGAGAGTTTGCGGTAGACAGTTGTACTTTCCCGTTAGGGCATCTGGGCAATTGATAATGATTCAGCCAACGAAAAAACCCGAATCAAGGACTTTTTTTTGGGCAGGAGATTTTCTTTAACAAACTACAAATTGTCATCCATTTTCTTGGATTTGTACTACAAAAAGTACTTTGTTACTTTCTAGCATGTTTTGTTCATTTTAAGGAAATACTTTATAGCACATATTCCGAAACTATCAAATTCTGCCACTCTGCCAGGGCATCGCCACAAGCCCAACGTTGCTGGTTGGAGGTGCGTTGAACCGTTGGGAATCGACTCTTGGACCCCAAGTTTTTGGGGAAATTTCCCGGCGATTCTTCGGGGAGATCTCCTGGTTGCACACGCCGATTCACAAGGCGCCGCGCAACTGGCCCAGCGCATCTTAGTGCCACGTTTTCGGGCAGCGGTGCCACGGCACGAGCAGGATCGGGGGACGGGGGAAGGTCATAAATGCTGGAGTTGGGTTCACGTGGCCATCATATACATTTACCCAGGATACACATTCTAAATATATGTTGAGAGTGTTGGGTTGAAGTTTCACCCGTTGAAATCGGTCAGGACGAACAAGCTGCTCTCAAAGAAGCCCTGTCGCAGATGAGGAAAGCAGGTCGCCTGGTCATCCGAGAGCGCTAGTGCCCAAAGGCTACAGGGACATACCCAGATGCCTAATTTACCGACACCTGGGTTGTTTGAGGGGTAAAAGTAGGTGGAGGTACACAGTACCACGGATTCAGCATTTGGCTTAGTGGCTTAATGTTTTGGAGATGCATAAGGATTAAGGTATTTCATATATGCTACTCCAAAGTCTTTGAGTCCAAACTTTTCAATCAGGATTCAGAGATTTAACATAGAAACTCTTGTTATTTTTAGCTGAATATCAAATTGGAAGAAGATCTTGGAGGTTATGTTTGCTGTTGCTGAAGGATGCTATTGATGGAAGAAATCCGGCTAACCAGTTGAGTTTGGTAGTTTACCCATTATTTATCGGGTTTTGAAACATCCCAGGTGGTGAAGGATTTTTTCTGTCCACAGTATGACTTGTTTTTTCTGGAGATCCCCCTGCAGTTTGGAGGATACCTCCGCGACAGGATTAAACCCCCAGTACGTCATATCAAGGAAGCCATGTTTAAAAAGTAGCTGATTTCAGGTATGTTAGTGATTTGCATGATTCCGGATGAACAGACTAAAACCACTATCTAATATAATATATATATATATATGCATGTTTATATGTAGATGCCATCTGTGGATAATGTTCATTCCTCAATAACCAAAAGAAGTTCAGAGTCAAAGCGCATACCATGGTGTCTTGAATAGGCGTTGCGTTTTTGTTTCAGTTGTTTTTGTGTTTGTGTGCAACGTTGCAGACCTTAGCTTCTGAACACAACAGCAGATGCCGATTTTTTCTCCACAAGAAATCATCACAAACACCACAAACCCAAAATATCCATAAATATCTCCTTTTCCAAGTACACCTCCAAACCAACATACCACCTGAAAATGGACCCCTGCAAAAGGAGATTCGGAACCAACCAACCAACCAACCAACTAACCAACCCATTTCTTGGGCAGCCAAAAATCTCTTGCACATCCTTGGTTGGTCGATCCTCCAAGTAGTGGTATAAAAATCCTACACAAAAGATGGTTATTTCTTATGGTAAATTACTAGGTAAACATAACATACCAGGTGATTCAAGCCGTGACCTTTTCATCCCCAAACGTTGGAGGTCACTTACAGTAACCCCTTCAAAAAGGGTCACAAACTTCACCATCCCAAAAAAGGTCACGATCGCAGAATCGCCAGGTACATGGATCCTCCAAGGGGCCCCTGAAAAAAATCTTCCGAAAAATCCAGGTCGAAGCGGAGCTGATTTGGCGGCACATGCTGAGGTTCGACGTATCGCCAAGGTGCCCTTGGGCGTGACCTCACGATTGACCGACGGACCGACCCCAAAGAAACCCTTCTCCAATTTTGGTAGCATTACAATTGGAAGGGAAAACATGGGACCCCTTTGAAATTTTTGAGGGAAAAATTAAGGTGTGGTGAAATATTATATCTATAGGTGGTGGTTTCAAATATTTTTGGAATTTTTTGGAATTTTCAACCCGAAAATTGGGGAAATGATCCAATTTGACTCATCTTTTTCAGATGTGTTGAAACCACCAACTAGTATATAAGTTGGGCAGGAATCAAATGGCCCATGTATAATATGGAAGTGTTTCAAGTTCGGATTGGTGCCACCCAACCAATCCACCAGACATTTTGTTCAGTACTAGGAATTATGCAAGTTTATAAGCATATTATAATACTTGAACCTAATAGGGATCTACCGAGCCTTGCGAGGGAAGCCGACGAGAGGATTGTGCAAGATGTGACCGTTTACCATCGTTTACCCATTATCAACATCCCCATACTGTTGATGGTTCAGAAATCCGGCGATCACCACCTGGGATGTATAAAACCTTGTATACATGATGGGATAAACTACCAAACTCAACTGATGTTCGCCGGATTTCTTCAACAGTAGGATCCATGGGATTTTTTCAAATATTTACCTACATGAATGGGGGTCATTTCTATGAGATCAATGTAGGTGAATATACCGACGGATGTGTCTGATGTGTCTCAAGGGGCCGGGCCCACATCCACCCTGAAATCGTTGATTTTAAGTATGCTTGGAAGGCCCATGTACACGGGGTACCATTATGTTTATTTTTTTTTAGGCCACTAATTCCGAATACCCCCCTGAAAACTAACATGGCTAGCTGGAAAATCCCCCATGAATGAGTTGATGTATGGATCCTATTGAAAATTTGTGGGATTTTTCAGCTAATTCGTCATGTGATCGTTTTCAGGAAGGGTTTTCTAAGGATGAATCCTCCACGGTACCTCTCGCAGGAGGGGATGAAAAACTCCTGTCCCACAAATGAAGGTCCCCACCCAAAAAAAACGACGTTTTTTTTTCAACCTTTTTTAGATTTCCGGCAAAAGCGAAGGTCAACAGTTTTGTAAAAGGGCCAGGAATCCTTTAGTGTCATTTTGTTGATGTATCACGTTTAGCTGGTCAAAACAGAGGTGTTTCAACGTAAGATCTGATATTAACTGAGGAGTTGCATGATTTTTGTTTTAGGTATAGCTGGGTGCGAGCTGTGTCATTTCTTGTTATTGATCCCAGATATGGAGCACTTCCGCACATTGACTTGTGCCATCTAAATGTAATTGGCTAGACTCTCAAAAGATGGAAGATTGCGGTATCATGTCATTCACCCGCAGGAGATTGTTCATCTCAGTGCAAAGAATGCGTTGGGCGCTTAGTGACGGAGAGAAAAGTCATCACACACCTGGTTGGTTGCTTGGTTGCTTGGGGTTTTACCTGTTCCAATTCTCAGTCAGCCAAAGCGGGCTAGGGCGGCATACACGGCCGAGACAATGCTTTGAAGGATTAACAGATACTGTATTTCAATGGTGTGGGATTCCTGCACAATCAGTGCGCTGTATATTAGGTACCCCAAAATAGTACACCTGAGACGGTTTTCCCGGCTTAGACCCAGAGTAACACCTTCTTAGCTATATTCAAGGGATTTCAAAACAATATACTCTGTTGGAGAGTACCAAATCGGATTCTTTGGTATTTTGAATCATATCGCATTTGGTTTTCGCAGCTTACGAGCCTGGCGCAAGAACTGTTTTGGTGGCCGCTAAGGACTCAATGCTATCACCATGCTGGCTTTGATGATGAGGCAACCAACACTTCGATCGGAAGTCAGCAAAAGCGACTGGGAAAGGATCACTTACACAATGCCAACACAACTCACCAGTGACATGATATTTGGTTGGTGACTAGGGACATTGATTATGACCCTGGCTTACTGCAATGAATACTATATGTGAGATAGTACAGTGGCCGTTTGTATAACGCAGTCAACCAGGGTGATTAGAATTCTTTACTTGTCAAGATGGTTTCAAAGATTTTGGAAGTCTCCAATCATTTCCGGACCATTTTCTGATGGACAAACCAATCCATCTGGTGCTTCTATCCACCATCCCAACTGCTTAAACACCAGATGAAATGTGCATTAGCAGTATGAATATCTTCAACATGAAGCCAAACTTATTTTAGAAAGAATCACTGGGTTATGTACACCTGTTTTCCTGCACCCCCATTATTAATAGTCAAAGTTCCTGTCTAGGTGGTGGTTTGAAATATGTTTTATTTTCACCCCTATTTGGGGAAGATTCCCATTTACCACCAACTAGCTACATATTTTTTGAATGGAAGATCATCTCATTTGCCTGAATTGTCAAGAAATGTCAAGATGCGGAACCGGCTGCCAGCTTCCTTTGCCATTGTTGATTTTGGAGCACTTGCGGACATTACTTCATTCATTCATATTCCAAATTCTAAAAACGATGAATCCATAAGACCTCAAGATACCTGGCAATTCTGCTGGTGACCTTTTTGGGATGGTGAAAACGTGACCCTTTAAAGGGTTGTTGGTGACCTCCAACTGGGGAATCAAAAGGTCACGTCTTGAATCGCCAGGACAGGAAGAATCAAGTGGCGGCAGCGCTGCGGCTACTGGAGTTTCCTGACTAAGTCTCGTGGGTTGGAAAAGGTTCCTTACAACTTACGACCGGTTGATGCTTCTCGAGTGTTGGTAGGTGAATCCAGGATTTTTGATGAGTTTTTGTCACATCCAGGAGTTATTTTGCTGGATGTCTTTCATCAGTAGTCCATAGTACGATTTTTTATGCTGTGGAGGTGTGGGGAGAACTAGGTGACTGCCTTGTGCAAAGGTACTGTTGGACAATGATACTGAATGCAAATGCAGTTTCTCATATAAGGGACTTGGCATGCCAACATATCTTTTGGTGAACAGGTAAAGACAGAGTTCGGCAGTTTAAGCAGGGTTGGACAATTTGTGGTATCTCATTATTTCGGATGGCATTTTGCAGGTGCTCTTTCAATGATTGTAATAACTAGTAACTAGATGGTGGCAACTCAAATAGTCTTTTATGTTCATCCCTATTTGGGGAAATGATCCGATTTGACGAGCATATCTTTCAGATGGGTTGGTTCAACCACCACCTAGATAAGTTCTCTTTTGTCATGTTTTTACAACTTTCTCAGCACTTTTTGCTGCAAAGTAAGATGACCCTCCCAAGATAATTACCATAGGGCACACCGGATGGCGAGCTCAAGTAGTTTCCTGGAGGGAAAACATGTGACTTGATGATGAACATTTTGATACCACGGTGGTTTGCGGGGATGGGTGATCCAATCAGATCTCAAGTGTTGATCAAGTGGTTTCAATACATTTTTGATGTTTATCCATACTACTGTTGATGGTTCAGAAATCCGGCGATCACCACCTGGGATGTATAGAACCTTGTAAATAATGGGATAAACTACCAAACTCAACTGGTGAGTTTGCCGGATTTCTGAACCATCACCTTCACCTTTACCTCTTCCCCAAGGCATGAACTCTTTGGCGCAGAAGAAGAACAAGGTGGTGGTGGTTTCAGTCATGATTTGGGTCTTGATTTACACCGTCACCTGAAAATTTCTCAGTGGATTTCATGTTAGATGACTGGTGGTGGTTTCAAATATTTTTTTCAAATTTGTCCCCCTACTACTTCGGGAAAAGAACAAAATGGGCGAGCATATTTTTCAGATGGGTGGGTCAACCACCAAGTAGCTAGGTATAGTACCCCTTACTGATGTAGCCACTTTACATGCAAACATGCAATGCTTCAGTTTGGCCTAGGGAAGTCGAGTCCTATAAGTCGCACACAAATCTTGCGTTCTGTTGCAGTTTAGTATTCATGATTGGACACTTTTTTTGTATATGATATATGCAGTGTGTTCATTTTGTTTTGCTAGGTATTTATTTTTTTGTATTGTGGAAAATGATTTGCAATTGGGATATATTTGCATCATTTTGCATAGTTGTTTCACAGTTTCACCAATTTTAGTTGCGTTCAGCTTGTTGCGTTCGCATGTTTAGGATTGACCAACCGAACAAGTTTTCCAAACGTTGTTCCTCTGTGGTGTATATGTGATGTATTCCCCCTTTGTAATTTTCCTTGCATACTTGGTACCTGTTTCTCCCCACTTCAAGGGACTTTTTTCCCGTCTCACATGCAGCTGTGTGGGACGAGGTCTGTATAAAATCTGGGAAGATCCATATCCAACTATCAAGTTGTGTGTCTATGTTTGCTTCGTTGAGGAGCCCAAAAACCAAGGGCATAACCTTCCTAGGTGGGTGATTTCAAATATTTGTTTTCGAATGTTCACCCACACCTGGGGGAATGATCCAATTTGACTACACTCCCTGAACCTAACATGGCACCTAAAAATGGTGGTTTCCAATGGGAATCTCCTTTTCCAGGGGTCTATTTTCAGGTGCGAGCTGTTAGTTTCTTGGAGGGTATTATTTTTCAGATGGGTTGGTTCAACCACCAACTACATGGTCAGCACGCCATGAGGCGCCTGTGAGCAAAACGCTCATTTTGATGTAAAAACTCAGACGATAGCTCATTTTTGTAAAATCCAGGCTCGACGAAACTAATTCGTTTCGCACTTTTTTTAGCACACCTTTGCTAAGTGTTTGAGGAACTGCTGCTTGGACAAATGCGGGTTAACACG
>DF239428.1:0-35136 GCA_000507305.1 Breviolum minutum Mf 1.05b.01 | reverse complement strand
ATTTGCACTATTATGAATGAATGTAGTAAACATATACATGTATTTATTTACGTATTGGGATGTTCCCTCTAGGTACTAAACAATAGAGGTTGAAATGCTACTTTCCTTTCAGGTTGTCTCAACCTGGGGGTTAGTTTCACCGGATGTATTTGTTGGGAGAATCATTCGACATGAAGCAAAACATTGTTTCCGGACTTCCTTAGTACGTAGTATGAAAGCAAATCTTATGTAGTATAGGGGGCTTCACATACATGCATATGAAGACATGAAAACATGTGTTTCTTTACAGCAATCATTTTTTTGCCCATTTTGGTCAGGGCAAAAATCCTGTGGATGAGGCGGGCGTTAGGTTTCATGGTTGGTGACCGGGTCAGTGGCACAACATGGCATGGATGGTGGTTTCTTGCGTTGTTGTTTCTAGCCGCAAAATCCTTGGGGAAATGTGATCCACTTCAATGAGAGGAACATCCAGTTCAGTGAGAGTAGTGGGAACCCGGTAACAGATTTTCTCTCCGATTTTTTTTATATACAATGTAGCAACACTTCTCTTGTTGACTTATTTGTAAAAGACAACGTGTGCAAGGTTGGTAGAACCCTAAACACTCCAAACCCCAAACTTGGCGAAGTTTGTGGAAGTTTGTTGCATTCACCCGGAATATGGGGGGGGCGCCATGTAAATAAACATACAGACTGTAAGGATATCGGAAATGATGCAGCATCCATAATAATGATTATTATTATTAATAAACAACGAAAAATAATTAGTATATTCTTTAATATTCTTTAATACTGAAATAACTATTACTGTAGCAATTTTGGCTCAAGTTTGTTATCTTACGATTTGAGCATTTCGAAGTGGCAAAAACAAAAAATGACATCACTGCAGGTGTTGATGAATGATGTGAACCGAGCAGAGCGGACGCGCGCGATATGCTTTTGCAGCAGCTGGCGAGCATCCAGAATGTTGTTTTTGATGATGATGGTGCGCTTCTAATTCTATCATTTTTACCTTTGGATAAAGAAAAAGTATGAATATTTTGTTTTGTGCAGGTCCGCCTGAGGTGATGGCTTTGGGTGCAGGTCGACGTTTCTTCTTTGGGCTTTTAATTGAAAAACATATATTCAGGTTTGTGTTGTGCTATTGCATATCTGTCAGGCGCTGCCCCCGTGAAGGAAGCACCAGGCTGTGGTTTTTTTCTTTGGACTTTTTTTTGGTAAAAAAAGGAAAGGTTTGTGTTGTTCTATTGCATGTGTATCAGGCGCGGCGCACGTGAAGGAAGAACCAGGTCGACGTTTCTTCTTTAGACTTTGTATGTTTTGAAAAAATATAGTCAGGTTCGTGTTGTTCTATTGCATGTGTATCAGGTGCCTTGCTGCGTGTGAAAAATGAAGACCAAGGCCGATGCTTCTTCTTTGGACTTTGTATATTTTTTGAAAAATATAGTCAGGTTTGTGCTATCCTATTGTATGTGTATCAGGCGCGGCTCATGTGAAGGAAGACCCAGGCTGATGTTTCTTGTTTGGACTTTCTTTTGTAAAAAAAGGTTTGTGTCGTTCTATTGCATGTGTATCAGGCGCCTTGCTGCGTGCGAAAAGGGAAAAGTCAGGCCGATGTTTCTTCTTTGTACTTTGTTCAAAAATAGAGTCAGGTTTGTGTTCTTTTTTAAGTATCAGGTGTGACTTTGAAATATGTGGAGGAGCTCCACGGTCCTTTCTGCTTATTTTTGCAATCGTCGAAAACTACTATGGGTTTCTTTAAATGTCAGGTGTGGACGTACTGTGTGTGGACACGCCATCTTCGGCTTCGGCTTCGCCGGCATCGACCCCCTCAGCGGCCGGCAGCCAGCTCCGCCCCCACCTCCCCAGCCTGGTGCGGCAGGTGGGCTCTGCCAAAAAAAAAGGCGCGAAAATGACTGAAAATGGTAGTAGGTGCAATATTTGGTGACGCATAATGGTTTGTTTGACAGTTGGCCTCACTTTACGACGAGGACGGTTAACCGTTCCTTCTTTGTACTTCCGAAAATTTGCATTTGTTTGGCAGGTTGTACCGGAAGAATGAGTTGCTTGGGGAACTTTGCATTCCAAGGAATGCGCAACCCACAACAAAAACAAAAAACGCATCCCCCAAAAAAAACAATCTGTCAATGCTTCACCATACCATTTACTTATAGTACAATGAGCTAAGTGTTGTTCTTCAAAGAGCAATAATGAAAACGAACAGACAGAGTTCCAACACCTGGAAACACTGGAGCAATTACAAGATGAATTGAGACAAGCTAAGGCACATGGATCAAAGGCACAAAGCATGGTTGAAGCCAATGAGTCGTTGGTTAAAGATCATGCTGTGCTTAAAGCTGAACTTGGCACAGTCCCCTTGATTTGGAAGCTGCGCAGAATGCAATCAAAAAGTTGAGTGCAAGCTTGCCTAGATCAAGAAGTGATGTGAAATGGATCCACAAGAGGCTCCCCCAAAAGTCCCCATACCCGAACTTGCCTTTCCCGCCTTACATGAGCTTTCCTCCGATTGGTGTGCCCATGGATTTGTTGCCCTTTGAACCATCTCAGATGCCACCTAACCGCCGACACTGAACCAGCATACATTGAATGCTCATCGTTTTTCAACGAAAGCATATTCGGCAGTACCGACGCAGACTGATAGAACGGCTATCAAAATACAAAGACCAAAAAATAATACATTGTTGTGTAGTCAAAAGTTACAAAGGCTGGAGGGCTTGGGTCTTCCAGAGGTGGTCTAACTCGGGCCGACATGAGGTCCCTGCTTTGCCGGTCGCCACTTCGCAGATCTTCCGCTCTCTGCAGTTTGATGATGTGCCGGCTTGGGCGCTTTCGGCGGCTCCTGCGGCTACGGTGGCTTTGGGTGCTACCTTCAGTCCTGCTCATTTTGGTCCTTTGTTCCGTTTTCTGGTCAAAGTCCTTCGGCTCTCTGTCCCTGGGGGTGTGGGGAGTTGCAAGTTCTGGGACCATATTTGTTGGTCGTGTCGGTGTCGTCCTTCGCACGCACTGTGTCGTCTGTCGTGTCCGTTACTGGCCAGATTCGGCTTTAGGGAAAACTAAGGTACGATCTTGGCTGTTGGCTTGCCAAAATGTGCTGTGGCAGCACAAAGATGAACATGGTGGCGGCTGATTGCGCTGCTGCCTTCCTCGGTGCTGCGTCTGCCGCGGGGCGCATCACGCTTCAAAGACTACTACTGAAATTTCATTTTATTTTTCATTGCTGTTGTAAATCAAAAAATGTATTACCAGTTTCAACTTTTTTATAATCGTGAATGCCGAATACCATTTGCAGGAGGCCTCTTCTTCGCCGACGATGGCCCACGCCTCATAGTGAAAATGCCGCGCCAAAACTTGGGCATTTTTTACGCTCTAGATGACAAACATTAATGTTTAGAGGTCGGTGAGGTTAAGGCGGCGGGATTGTCAGTCTGAGTCTAAGCTGCGTTCGCGCCTTCTTCACCAGAGTTAATGGGGCTTGCATCCTGCTGCTATCGCTTGAGGCTGCAAGCTGTCATCTCTTAATGCAAATGATACGCCTACCTCGGGGAAGGTGGCAACTTCGAGGATGGGCGTTGGTGTGGCCTCAGGGACAAAAACCATTACCAGAAGGTCAAGTCCCGCGGCGCAAGGCATTCCGAGCCCGCTCTATACTTCTCAAGGACCTGCTACCCCCAACAGAGGAAATAGAGTCCCAGCGTCCTCGAGTTTCTCAGTCCGCACGACTCCTTCATGTATTCCGGGCGAACATGTGCCGCCACATTCAAGTTTTCAGGTGGCAACTCCAACGGAAGTCGCCGAGCTCTCGGTGTCTTCCAACCTCTTTCATCAAAAACGTTTATGTTTTCTCGAGCATGGTGACTTGAGGCCACTCAGCCTGGCAGCCCTGTCCCTGTCCCTCCTTCACCGACAGTGCATGCCTCAGCAGAGAACTATGAACCGGAATTTTAGACTCCATGTTTCAGAGACCATCCTTTCGTCCGGTAAGGAGGCAGAGGCAGCGCTCCCTGGCACAGTGGCGGCCTTGGTGAAGAAAGGCTAGACAGGTGTTGGCAAAAAGTCGTACCGCCGTTGCGGCCAACGCTGGCGCCTGCAAGGCGTCCAGGCACAAGGGCTGCGAGGCCCTTGGCGCCCGGAGCCAGGGCAGAGACCATAGCATGATCAAACGTGCGCACTTGTCTTGATGCGCTTACCATCTGAGGTCGCCGCAGCGCCACCACCCTGCAGAACCCTCCGTAGGAGATATCCTTCGGGGGGCTGCAGCGCGCCAAGGCACTCCACCGAGCACCCCGTATACCCGTCGCCGCCTGCATGCTATGTGCACACAAAGTTTGTCAGGGCCTCAGGAGACAGAAGTGAGACCCAGAGTGGGTAGAAAGATGCGTCGGCCGCTTAGGCAAACGGCGTATACGGGGTGCCAAAGAAGCTGGCCAGGGGCTTACCATCACGCCAAGTCTGAATATTTTTCATAATGTCGCCTACTTGAGCATTATAAGATCTAGACATTACATCATTTTTTGCTATTTCAGCTTCATATTTCAGCTTCATTATTTTTTGAATAATTCATGGTTTTCTTCGTTCGACAACTATATATGTTCAGGAAAACATTTTTTGATGATATATCTTCCATCGTGGCATGTTCAAAAAAATCAGTATTATCACAACGGCAGGACTGGGATGACATCTTCTGTTTACATGCTAAAAGATGAAAAACGAACAGTTTTTTTGGATGTTTAGTAGCCGCAGCCGTCAACAAAAAACCAGACTTTCTGAATTGTGAACCCACCTTCAAGCTATGTTTTGTTTTTACACCCCTTCAAACTAGTACTCTTGAACATCTAAAGTTTTGGAAACCTCATTTTCCTTCCATCTTTTCTGACAATATTTCCTTTCAAATCATATCTTGATTGAAATCACATCTTCTTGGCCCAAGTTCCAAGTTTTGGGTGAGGATCTTCCGGGTCCTCCATAATCACCTTGACTACATGAGAAATTCGACCCCAAAAATCACCAAAATCAACCCTTGGTGATGAAGGGTTTTCACTTTGTTAGGGTTGTTTCAAGTGATAATGGCAAACCCCGACATTGGTGGCAAACCCCGAAGACCAAGTTCCAGAGCACTTTTGAGGAGCAAAAACTGGATGAAGTGGTTCCTTTACTCTTAGCGAAGCCCACGTCCAAGCGATTGTTGAAGCAGGTACTGTGGTACGGAATGAGTGGATGGCGAATGAAGTTGAAATGGAAAATATCTTATGGGAAGCGATCAAATTAATTTTTTATCTTTATAAAGGGAACCTTATTAACCTTCTATCCACTGTGTGTAGGCAGGTCCGAAGAGGTACCTCAAGAAGGGTGGATATTTCAACGACGTGTTCCATGATTCCCAGGTTTTTCTCGTTGTGTGCAGCTTTGTGAAGTACACATGTGGGATTTTGTACAACAAGTCTTCGTGAAAATACTACCACTCCGAAAACTAACATGATAATGATTGAGAATGGAACATCCACCATTGGAAGATGTATTTCCTGTCGAAAAATGGGGATTATTCCTCCCATGAACATGGTTCGAGTGGAACCCATTCATCAACATGGCTCCCCTCCAAGACCTATGTTACGTCTTTGTTTTTGTCATCTCAGTGACATAGCGCTGTAAGGTGATGCAGTTCACGAAACACACCCCCGAAATTTAAACGAGCCACTGAAAAATGATGGTTGGAAGACGGATTTTTTCCCTTTTGGGAAGGTACTGTAACTTTTCAGGGGCGAGCTGTTAAACTTAGGGGGGGTAGTTTATTACAGAATTCTTGGCTATTTCATAGGTTTGTGCATGGGTTGCAATATGATCAAATCTACCCAGATAATGAGGGGGAGAAGGGTAGGACGCCCCCTCCTTTCATTCTCCAAGTAAGTAGTTAGTTTGGGCGAATGTAAATCTAATACAAATACATCAGCCACACCTCGTGGACTTTGGCTACATGCTTTGGTTTCTACCCTCCCGAAGTTTAGCAGCTCGGTCCTGAAAAGTGACCTTCCCAATAGGAAAAAATCAGTCTTCCAACCATCATTTTCAGGGGCGAACTGTTAAACTTCCGGGGGGTTAAGTGTTTTTGGTTCACTAAGTAGTTTCCAAATACCAATGGGGGATGATTCCTTTTTTATCTGAAGATCTTTGCCTGCATCGATGCGCTGAGGCATCGATGTCACTTGTCCAACTAAGATGACGATCGTTGGAAGATTACAATTTTTTTGTATAGGAGATATATCTTCATGAACATGGTTGTTTTTTCCCATTTGTCATCTGAGTTTTTCGGGGTGTAATAAGATTGGGGGGATTAGGAACGCAATTCTTACATGTTGATGTGTATGAGTGGAATAATCCATCCATTTCCTTTTTCTATTTTTTTTGTTTTACAAAAGTCATCACTTTGCCCGATCTGAATTTTTATCTGCCTTGCAATGTTGCAGAGGCGATTGATGGGATCAAGTGCCCCCCCACCTAAAGCTCTTTTTTAGGTGCTGTAGGACAAAAGCAGGATGTTGCAGTTCATTATTGTCAAGGTGGGGGTTTCAAACATTTGTGATTTTCACCCCGATCCCTGGGGAAATGATCCAATTTGACGAGCATATTTTTCAGATGGGTTGGTTCAACCACCAACTAGTTGTGGATTGTATTTGCCAACTTCATCCGCTCATTGTAGCAGTATCATCCCAAGATGAAGCTCAACCCCCGTTGTTGAATTGAAAAAAAGGTTGAAGTTGATACCATGCCACAAGCGAGTAAGTTGCAGGCAAAAAATGGCAACCAATCTAAACAGCACGGGTTTGATATTAATCTTGGCTTGTCATGTACAGGGCTCATTGAATTACCTACTTGAGGTAACAAACAGTGCAAAAGTATGGTAATTTTGACAGATTTCCGCTATAACAGTGCCTTGTTTGGGTTGGTGTCATACTGACCCCTGAAACAAAAATCAAACTGCAAAGTGAACCCTCTAAAATCTCACTCAGGCAATGTTGGCACCAAATAAAATTTTTGATTGGGGAGGTATACATAGGGGAATACCTCCCTCAAAATATTAAGATGACGATTGCTGGAAAATCATTTTTTTTTAATCCCAAGATACATCTTCATTCATGGTTAGAATTTTCCAGCCAGTCAGGTTAGTTTCCATGGGGGGGAATACCTCCCTGAAATGAATCTAACATAGATATCCAAAATAGCCATGTTTGAAAGAGGATACGTGTTACTAACCATCATCTTTGGTATCCATGCTAGGTGGTGGTTTCAAATATTTTTTATTTTCACCCCGAAAATTGAGGAAGATTTCCATTTTGACAAATATTGTTCAGATGGGTGGTTCAACCACCAACCAGTTAGATTTCGTGGGTGTACATATTCAGTAGGACAAAACTAGATATCCAAAATAGCTATGTTTGAGATACATTTTCCTAACCATCTTCTGGAGTTTCCTGGACCACCTTCATCAATCCACCATGTTAGATTTCCCGTGGGGAATACCCTCGCGGAAATCTAACAGTTCGCCCTTGGAAATAGACCCCTGGAAAAGGAGATTCCTATTGACAACCATCATTTTTAGGAGCGAGCTGTTGATGGAAGAAATCCTGCACCACCTGGGATGGTTAAAACCCTATACATAATGGGATAATCATCATCCTTGGTGGTGCAGGATTTTGTCCATCAACAGTATGTTAGTTTCAGGGAGGGTACATATTTTAGTAGGACTAAATTTTACGTGGTCAACTTTCATCCCCACAACCTGCCAGGCGCGTAAAGAGATTGAAGCACAAGAAGCCAAGGAGGTCACTTTGAAGCCGCCTATTGGGAAATCCACCCGTTTTTTTCAAAACGCCTTGAAATTATTATACTAAAATGCTGGGAACTAATGATTAAAAAAAAACGCTAGAAAAAACTAATGTAGTATCAGGTGATTATATACTTCTGAGTTAAATTGGGATTATTTCATATTATTCAGAGATTGAACTAGCCCTAAGAATCCAAACCCCTCCCGATCGAGTAGGATTGATGGTCTCATCAGACCTCAGAATCGAATTTTTAGTGGAAATCCCTTTCTTAGAACATATCTGGATCCTTGGGGTAGGGTAATATCAGGTGATTATACTACCCAGTTAAATTGGGAGTTTTTCATATTATTGAATAAGCCATGATAAGCTTGTGTTTCTTTATTTGGTGATGTTTTACGGATTCTACCATGAGATTCATCGCCATTTTTCACCACCGTTTTGTATAGGAAGATTTTTGTGTTTTTGCCAAGCACCGAAGCAGCAAATCAAAGAAATTCATATAGAAATTCCGTGAGATTCATATTGGAGACTTCTCAAACGACAGGGGGGAAATTCAGAGAAAATTCCAAGAAGAAGATGTTGCAGAATCCTCAGAGTACACGGCAGAAATCCCATCAGACCCACCCCTTTCGGTTGGGAGGTTTGATCCGATCAGACAACATTTGGCTGTTGGATTTTTACAGGCAAAATCTGGGTGATGGTTTCCGAGACAACATTGGAGGATGAACATGTACAGGTTATGATGGACAATGGACAAGTGGGAGGATGAAGACAACTTGCTTGACCTCAACGAGAAATCAGACAAGACTACTTTCATTGTCTATATCAAGGTTGAGGGGGTGTTCGTGTATCAAATTTTACGGTGAAAAGCTTACGACCTTTCAGACACTCTTCCTTGCCTTGAATGCTGTTGGTGTGCAAGTGGGGTCTCCAAATGACGATACCAAGCACAGTGTGTTGAAATACAGCACTTCTTCTGCCTATCGCCACGGGCTTTTGGAGAATTGGGGTGGAAATACGAATTCCTACATACCACATCGTTCCAAAAACCATTGGTGGTGGTGCAACTGACGCCAAAATCATCAAGCAAAAGTTGAAGGTAAAGAATATGGCCGACCAGATGAAAAACAAGAAGTTGGAAGATCCAATTTGACGAGTATATTTTTCAGATGGGGTAGAAACCTCCAACAAGAAATTTTATACCAGGTGATTCAAGCCGTGACCTTTTTATCACCTAGTTGGAGGTCACCAGCAACCTTTGAAAAGGTCACATGTTCATACATTTTCACCATCCCAAAAAGGTCACCAGCAGAATTGCCAGGTACTCAAACATACGATTCTTCTAGGTGTGAATAGATGTGACAAAAAAAACATGAGAATTGTCTTTTTCTAGGTGATGGTTTCAAATATTTTTTATTTTCACCCCTACTTGGGGAAGATTCCCATTTTGACTGATATTTTTCAGATGGGTTGAAACCACCAACTAGTTTTGTTGATGGCGGTAATTGCGCCCAAAAATATCAAGGTATTAGTGGAGCACTGGAGAGTTGGATCATTTCAATGTTCTGTAAAAAATCTTGGCGTGGATGTATGGGGGTTTCCTAAAATGGTGGGTTTCCCCAACTGGCCCATGGGTTTTCCTACTAAAAATAATCATTTTGTGGTGTGAAATGGGGGTACCACCATGTAAGGAAACACCCGTATCGATGTGGTGTTGGAGTTAAATCCTACCGGAGAAATCCCCCCGAAACAAGAAGATTCAGCGTTTTCGACTTGACAACATGAGAAAGTTAAGCGGCAATACGCAAAATCACGATAGTGCTACAAACTGGTTCCCGTGCACAACTTCGAAAGAACGAACAGGCAGTTCGCATGGAGCCGTTTCGGCGCAAGGCCCGGACCCGACATATTCGGATGGGATCTGGATGGGTGCTCTTTTGGTAAACAAACAACAGTGTTTCTGTGGGCTGTAGTGCCGCATGATGTGTGACTGTATATGTGTTTCTAGAGATATCTATATGAGTTAATTCTAATCAGTATTCAAGGTCACAAGTGATTTTCCATGGAGGGCCACCTTCCCGTGTTGTTTCCGTGTTGTTTCCGCATGTTGTTTTCATCATTGTGGGATTTGCAAATCGTGAGCTACAATATTAAATCATCTACATATCATATGCAGCATGTGTACATAAATATATACCAGCACCTTTAAGGGGTGCCAAATAGTTCCTAAAGGGTGTCAATTGACCATCCCTTAGGGTTTAATTGGCACCCCTTTGAAGGTGCTGGCTGGTACACACTTCTTTTTCTTTCTTTCTTTCTTTCTTTCGTTCTTTCTTTCTTTCTTTCTTTCTTTCTTTACGTCTACCTAAATATAAATTCAATCAACGGTCGGCTAACAAGTTTGCATCTTCCAACTTTTCACAAGGCTGTTTTTGAAAGGGTGGACCTTGGGAAGCAGTTCCATTGACAATTTCTCTGGGGAGATCAGGAGTACATCCTCAGATGCCTTAATTTTTTGTACAGGTTGTTTGTAGCCAATTAGTGATTTGGGTGGTGATTTCAAATATTTTTTTGGAATTTTCACCCCGGGAATTGGGGAAGATGAACCCATTTTGACTAATACTGTTTTTTCAAATGGGTTGGTTCAACCACCACCTAGTGATCCTTTATACTGTTTACGTATAGTTTGACTTGGTATTTATGTGGATGAAGCTGATGTTCCAAGCCCAGAGTTCTATTTGTAAGTCTCATGACATGTAGGATGTTTTTGTTGTTGTTGTTGTTGTCGTTGATATATGTGTATATATATATATATGTCCCATGAAGGTATAGGTAAATGATCAGAAAATTGTCAGTTCACGCAAGTTATCCCAATGACTCAAGGTGGTTGTACTGTGAATTTCTATAGTGTTGGGTGAGTTTTCATGGTGCGATTGACAATTCATCATCCCTAAGAATCCAAGTATGTCCTAAGAAAGGGATTACTCCCCCGAAAAATGGACCCCTGGAAAAGGAGATTCATTTTGGAAACCATCCTTTTCAGGTTCCATTCCTATTGTAAGGATGGGATTGGAACCCTCATTCCTATTCTAGGGAGGGGTCTGGATTGTTAGGGCATCATTTCTTTGCCTCACAGGCGCGAGTCAAGGAGACCCTATCCAGCGCTCATACCACCGAGATTGGAGATGTCCGCTGTCCTTAGTTTCAATGGTTGTTTCTGGTGCCCTTAATAGGTGGTAGGTAACATATAATCACCCAATTGGCAATATATGAATATATATATATATGGTATGTAAGTGGTATATATTGCCAATTGAGTGATTTTCTGGTGCTGGCAATTCAAATATTTTTGGAATATTCACGGCGAAGATGCACCCATTTTGACGATCATATTTTTCAAAGGGGTTGGTGAAACCACCAACTAGTTTTTCTGAGAGATTGGAAATTCCAGGACGTGTTCTACAAACTTTGAGACTGCAATATACTTACTGTTACTTGATACAAAACAACATGGGGTCAAAACATGGAAAAAATGGCATTTTACCCTTATGGGAATTGTTTCCAGCCGCCAGGATCCCCTTTTGCCAAAGGTGGGATATGTTATTAATGATACCCATACCATCCATGTATGGTATATTTACCTACATTTAGTGGATTTATACATATATATATATATATATTTATGGTAAATGTAGGTAAATGTAGGTACAGTAAATATACCATACATGGATGGTATGGGATATACATCAGTTTGTTGGAGATCTACAATGAGTCGTACTATATATCTACCCATCTCTACCACAACACTCGATGGTGGGTGGCCTCAGGTAAGTGGAATTTTCGCTCTTCAACGGTGGTTCATAGCGACCTTTAACTGCCGAACACTCTTGAAAGAGCCCCAAAGAGCTGCTTTAGGATCAGTAAATTTGTAAATCCCTTCAATATGCTCTCACTTGAGATCAATGATTTATATTTTTTATGTTCATATGCCCAGATTAACGTTCCAATTTGCGAAGTACACTTTAACTAGCAGAAGCCCAACCTGCCCACATGTTGTTTCATGACTAAGCCTGTGACTACTGAGCTAACGACCTTGGCAAAACTACCCTGGTTGACATGATGGGAAATGGTAATGTTTGCTCAGAAGTTTGGTCGTTTGTCATGTCCTATCTATATAACGCAGCATTTAAAGTACTGTTTTTTAATTTGTGGGCTGGGCAACTTGTTACCCCAAAAATTTCATGTCACCAATTTTTACCCCAAAGATTTTATAAGATTTTAAGGTGAGGTATGAGGAATTCCAAGAATTTCCATGAACTGTTTTCTGTTGCAACAAATGTTCCTGGTGGCCAATCTGCCTTGGGGGCTTCCCCATGCTACCTGAGGCAGATTCCGGTTCTGACAGTGCGGAAATCCCAGGGATGCTAACCAGTAGGAATTGGTACGCTCCCTGAAACTAACAGCGAGTTTACACCTGAAAATGGATGGTTGGAAGATGAATTTCCTTTCGGGATGGGACCTATTTTCAGGGGCGACCTGTTAGTTTCATGGAGTGTACAGGTTTTTCCAAAATGGCTAAGTATACCATTGTTGAGTTATTTGTTTTTATACGGTCAGTAGCAAAGTTTGATGTAACATTTGTATAGTGGGTTTTGACCTTGTTGCTTTTGTTAGCCCCGGGAACAAGATATACAATATTTACCTGAAAAGTAGATGGTACAACTTGCCCCCATGTGCAGTTTTCGTTGAGTCGATATATATACATGGTAGTAAATGTAGTAATATCATTTTTGTATCAGGTGAAGTAATATTGTCATATCATATGTATATGATATACCTATTTAATATAGTATGAATACATATACATGTTTGGTTTAGCCTTGCGCCACTTATTTTTGCAAAGCAATCCATCACTTTTCCACGTCAGTGCGACAGGGCGTTTTCTCAACGAACTATGTTTATCATGATCTAGCGGCTTTCAAATTTCAATAAATTGCCAAAGTTTTTGACAGAAACCTCTACAAGATGGGCCCAAAAACTATAGTCATGTATAAATATCTAGCGGCTCATAACTCCACTCCTAGGGGTGAAGTAACCCCGGTTGCCCATTCTTTTAGGCCATTTGCAGGGGTTCAACCTCCATTGATAACGATCGTAGGGTCCCACCTCCATGGTGTTTGTTGTTTAGTGATTTTTACCTGCCTTTTCACGGGAAGGAACCTGCTGTTGCTGGAACATTTCCGGCTATGTTTGTTGCTATTTTAAATAAAGCATCTCCCAGTTTTGTATGTTGCTTCAAACACATCCTTTTCGGTGGGTTAGACAAGTTAAACCCGGATGGTTTGAATGGGTCATAATCCCTTCAGCAAAAGGAATTCCAGGATTCCACTTTTACAGCTCGAATATCACCTAATTGAATTTGTTGATAGATCAGCTTGTACTGTTGATGGTTCAGAAATCCGGCAAACTCACCAGTTGATACGGTAAATATATGTAAAAATCCCATTGTTTACAAGGTTTTTTTTACATCCCAGGTGGTGCAGGATTTCTTCCATCAACAGTATCATTGACCATGCTGGACTAGATTGAATATTCTACAATTAAAAAAATCGCTCTTAGTTCCTGCCGGCCAGGAATTAATTGATTAATTCCATATCTACCCCGATGATGGTTACGTAGGGGTGAATTATTGTAGCATCCGGTGACATCACACGAGAGTTTGGGTACTTTGGGGAATCTTTCCAACATGATTTGTTTAGGTCGGTTACGTATCCACACTTCACATCTAGATACGTGGATGATCCAGCAAGGTTCTTTGTGGTTGTAAGGCAGTTAAAAAATGGAGTAAGCCCTGCAAACAACCTTGGTTGCAAAGGGGGCTATATCTAGGGGTCTGCATCATCTTACAATAGATATTGAAGAAAAATATTGTGTAGGTACTCTTGAAGACTATATCTGGTTAACAAAAAGGTGTGTCGCGCCCCGCCTACGAAGGTTTTGGACTCTGTTCCGACGTTTTTGGGTTGGGAATCATACCAAAAAATTTTAACTCAGAAGTTTTTGTGAAGTTTTCAACAGGTCAACCTGAGGTTGATTATATACCCAAAATTCTCCAGGTGCTCGATCTGACTTGGCTGATTGCGGCACCTTGGCAAAGGTTTTATGCGTTGAACTTTTCCAAATGAACCCCCCCCAAATCTTAACATCCCAACGGGAAATGATCGTCTTCCAGTCCCACCATAGCTTTCAGGGGCGAGCTGTTAAACTTCGGGGGGTGTACACTTTTGTTAATTTTAAGGTGATTTTTTTACGGATTCGATCTCCAATGGGATTTATGACCATTGAACCATCATTTGGTAGGAATACGGAAAATATATGTTTTTTTCAACCACTGAACAAGCAGATCTAAGTTTTGAGGGGGCAGAGAATCCTTCCCGCCCAAAATCATCAACCAAATTCAGGTTTAAGAAATTGATGAATTGCACAGTTGGAATTTTGTTGGTGTAAAGTAAAAAATAAACAAGATGACCCACTTTTTAGGATTACAAGTGCTTCAAGAAACACTTGGACAATGTTTAAAGAAATGACTAACCTTGGAGGAAGTGACCCACTGACAGAAAAAATAGGCTATTGATACCTTTCCCTGACAATTACTCCCCCGAAAATTAACAGTACAATGGAAAATTCACCATCCAAATGAAGATGTATTTCCTATTCAGTTTGGTGGGATATGGAGCTCCAGATGTTGCCTCAGTTGAGCCGCTGAGACCTAATAAACCTACCAAATTTATCCAAATTTGAACACCTACGGACCTTGTGGATTTTCAAAGTATAATATATGATAATATGATTTTTGTATATATTGTATATGTCTATACAGTATCCTTTATTGCTACAGCTATGTTTTCCCTGCATGAATAATGATATTTCAAGATGTTCCATACTCGTCATTTTGCGAGGTGAGGGCAATGGTAGGTGCGGTGGCCGGAACAATGGGGGCCTTGAGTGCTGGGGAAATTTGCGCCCATGACCAAGCAGTTCCAGTTGATACTGTTGATGGAAGAAATCCTGCACCAGTCGATAGGTAGTTTATCCCGTTATTCACAGGGTTTCATACATCCCAGGTGGTGTAGGATTTCTTCCATCAACAGTGGGAAATGATGAGACATGTGGAATATATTCTTTCAAATTCTTGTGTTTCACCCGGATATATGGAAGTAGTAAGTGTCTTCTTCACAGAATACGTTTCTATGTATAGCATTATTAATATAATTTACATAATATATATGTTTATCATTATATGAATGAATAATTTCATCCCTTCAATTTTGTATTTGCATACTTGGGTACAACGAGACAATGTCGAGACAATGACAGATTTCTTTTTTTGGTCAAGCCCGGAAACTAGATGTTGAGTGTCCAAATATTCTCATGTTCCTAGGTATTTGTGGAAGATATGCAGTTTGACAAGTTGTGAAGTCGATTTTTTAAGATGATGGCTTATCCCACCTACCATCATCAACAGCATTGCCTTGAGTTGTCCCTGAGCGGTGCCAGAGGGTCAGCTTAGCAGAAGCAAGAGGTAATACTAGTAGTACCTAACATGTAGTTGTCTTCGTTTCACAGTTCTAGTTCCAGTGGTATTGTTATTGTTATTACTTGTACGTATTATTATTGTTATTGGTATTATTATTAGTATTATTATTAGTATTATTGTTATTATTATTAGTATTATTATTAGTATTATTGTTATTATTTTTATTATTATTATTATTAGTAGTAGTAGTAGTAGTAGTAGCGGTACTGTGGTATTTTTTTTCTTGAGTCCATGTTTTCCTTCCTAATTTCCACTTGTCCTGATTTTCACTAAGAAATATTATGTTTGTTTCGATATCTATCACATTTGCCACTAAGTGTTCTTAGATTATATATGTATAAAATTGACTAACCCCCCATCAATTATTTGTAGATACTTATTTGTAGATTTCAATTGTCTCAGTTATATATACGTAGCACTACTTTTCATACATAAAAAATACACAAGCATACCACTGACTAGGAGTCGCAACATGTTCCATTCCTTCAAACCATCATGTCAACGTCACAATGGTTCCTTCCAAATGCTCAGCAGCAGAAAGGTTCTTTACAACACTCTGCCCTCAGTGACAAAAAGATAAGTTTGACACAAGTGTTTATTTAAAGTCCTTTTACTCTATTCCAGGAATTTGTTCAAAGAGTTGATACCTGGTGCCAACTCGGCACTGATCTTGCGCAAGTTGCGCAAGTTAATTTCAATTTTATGGACCTGGAGATTGCTTTTATAGTCTTATTTCCCCTCGGAATTTTGTCGACCCCTCTTCCGCGATGATGGAAAACTCACCAAGGTCCCGACGCAGGTGGAGTGACCAACGTTTGTCAGGGGTACCCAAAGAATGTGGCTCTTAAGATGCTATAGTTCATGTGAGCAATGAAACAAGGGGCCCTGGTTGGTTGGGTTATATATAGGGGATGAAATACTACCCATGTATATATTGGGATTAGAATAAACCATTATAAGAATCCCTATTAATCAAGCAGTATAAGTAGAAAGTAATAAGGAAAGGTTCTTTTTCGTGGCTCATGCGCATATAGATGTATTTGTATTTTTTTGAGGTCGGTAGTTTATCTCCCATCATTTACGACGGGTTTTTTACATCCCAGGTGGTGCAGGATTTCTTCCATCAACAGTATGTATATTGAGAGAGCCATCTAATATCTAATTACATGCATATGAGCCATGTTGTAAATTATCATGTATTGTCTCATTATGTGAGGTTACATTCAAACAGGGTTTTGAAGGTTTTACCTGAAAAGAAAACGATAGGGGAGGCCCTAATTTACCCAAAACATATACCACTTTTGTAATAAGTATGTTCCACGCCTCATATGTATTTATATCTAAATTTACATATGTCCAACATTATGCAACAATATCTCTCTACATTTAACGTCTATATATATACATATGTATGATGTAGATGTACAGTATATGTTTTTTGGCTCCATGAAGTGCAATTGAAGATTGGCTTCATGGCTTGTACTTGTCTATTTGTTGGTCATTATATAATTTCAAATTGCTTACTGTTGCTCGGTTTTGTTCATTCATCCATGTTTTGTTCATGAAGTTGATATTTATTTAGTCGCCTTTTGGAGATATGAGTGTGTTTCTATGTAGTAAGAGTAGCTTGTGAAGTGCTGAAACTGTTTAAACTAGATGAAGCAAGCAAGTTTTGTTTGGGTTATGGCAAACAGCTTCAAGGACTTTGGAGAGACCAATGGTCTATGCATATCTATGAATGTTATTGACATCCTTCCCACATGTTCATGATGTTTTGGCCTGTGAAGAACATTATGATCATTTTCGGTGGAGGGGCACAGCAATGTTTTGAACAACTTGTCTCAAATAAAATCAACATGCCATGATGGAGGTTACTAGTTACTAGGTCCTAGGTTCAAATCCGATAAAACAACTTGTTTAACAAGCAGTGATGAAAAACACGTCAATGACGGCCGTGTGTTTTATCGGGGAATGAACTGAACTCTACTTGCTGAGTCCGTGGAAACTGCAACGAGGCACAGTATCATTTGATGGCTTAGTACAATACCCTGAAACAAATACTTCGTGATTTATGAACATTTCGGCTATGTTTTGAGACATTTGGAAGAAACGTCTCCCGTGGCGGGCCCGTGTTTCTTGAAAACCCCAAGGAACGACATGCTTCAACGTGAGGGAGCCCTGATCGTAGAGGTGACACCGGTTTGACTCGACCTTTTGGGAGACCCCCATATGGATTTTTATGGAAATATCCTTATTTACCTACATTTAGTGGATCCATAGCATCCATGGGACTGGGATATTTACCTACATTATTACCCAAAAAAATCAACAAAATGTAGGTAAATATACCGTGCATGGATGGTATGGGGTAGGGAGCAACGTCTCAAAATTGGTTTGGGGGAATTAATTTAATAGATGCGCATCACAGGACAGAAGAACATCCGGGACAAGGTATCGTCCTGAAGTAGAAAGTCGAGTATCACCAAAACGAAAACAAAGATCTAAGAATTCAAATTATAGGACATTTGATCTACTGCAAGATGGTTATATACCAAGTGCATCCAAGTGCTATGTTAATTTGTTTAATTGCAAATATCTAAGTTGATATACACCTTGAGTAGTTTCGGGGGACCGGTGCTTTGGAACTCTTCCCAGGTGCTCGTGTTAAATCTACTCCATACCAACATTTCCTGAAAATGGGTACCTTACTAATTAAACACAATCTTGAAAAGACCTTAAATCAAACAACCACCAAACATAGCAATTTCACGCACTTTCTACATGTGTCAAAACAGTTGTGCCACTTGGGGCCCGTTTTCTACGGCGTTTTGTGGTCGGTTTTGAGGTGATTGGTCGCCGATTTCCAGTCCGCGTGTGTCACTGGGACGGTTTGTGAGGACTGGTTGCGTGGGTCGTTCGGTCGTGTTTGTTGTTGTCATACCATCCATGTATGGTATATTTACCTACACTTAGCTGATTTTTATGGTAAATGTAGGTAGATATGCCATACATGGATGGTATGGGTATAGAAACTCCATGGGGTTTCACGGTAGTGGTCAATAACCATGGTGATCATAACTCCATTAAAGATCGGGTTGTGGGACCCCCCTTCCAAATATAGCCTAAGTGGCGCTTATAAATGGGGGTGATCCTAGCCACTTACTGAATAGCATGATCCTCCAATTACCTTTATGTTGGGATTCCCCCATAGCTATTAAATGTCAGACGTCGTCATCCTGGCATCCTGACCATATTGCAGCTTTGTTTTTTTTTTGGGGGGGGTAGATCCCAGGGATGGTAGGTTTATCCCAGGAATCAGTCTCCTAAAATGACCCCGGAAGTTGAAAGTAGCATACGCCCCTGAAAAGTTACCGAAACCCCCAATAGGAAAAAGGATTCGTCTTCCAGGGGTGACTTATAACCCACACCATCCATGTATAGTATATTTACCTACATTTACCATAAACATCCACTATTCATGTAGGTAAATATACCAGTCCCATGGATGCTATGGGTAATGGTTTATTATAATCCCCCATACTATAGTATAATCTCCTTATATACCCTCTCCTGAAACCAACAGCGAGTTTACACCTGAAAATGGATGCTTGGAATCCGATTGTTTCCTTTTGGGTTTCGGCCTATTTTCAGGTGCTACTGTTAATGGAAGAAAATCCTGCACCACCTGGGATGGTTAAAACCCTACACAAATAATGGGATAATCATCATCCTTGGTGGTGCAGGATTTTGTCCATCAACAGTATGTTAGTTTCAGGGAGTGTAACCCAACCAACCAGTTTTTTTTTAATCGGCTCAACTGATCCATTTTCGGATGACCTGACCCGAGGTCAGCATCCAAGAAGAAGTCTGCAGCTAAAGGTGCCGATGTCATGGGGAGACGAACAAAAAAAACACCTGGTGGGTACCTACGGTACTAGGGTAATCTTAGAGATGCCCTTTTTTGTGATCTATGCTGTATCCCAATGAAATAAAAAAGATATTGGATGTAGATAAATGTAGATAATATATATTATATACATTTATCATATACATCCTAATAACATATGGTGTATATTTTTAGGTAGATGTGTATAGAATACACATCGTTAGGTATATTTGTAATTTTGCCTAGACCTTGACAGATGACATGGCTAAAATTTCATCGATGTTATCACCTTGGGAATCCAAAAACACGTGTTGTTTGTAGTACAACTTGTCATGTTGGGAAACTGTGATCAAAGTCTGTTCAGGATGTTAGAGATATCCTGAAATACTGACATCTTGAACCGAAAAGATCGAGGTTTGGAAGATGAATTTTCCGGATTTCGATGTTCGGTGATTTTCTGGTTTCCATGTCAGTTTTTGTTTGGGGGGTGGGGAGGTAGATATGTTTAGACTGCCCTCCAGAGAACACACATATATATATATATAATCTATATATCTATATTATATTATATATATATCCCCTTTGAAGGTAGCTGGGAAGATGATTTTATTCTCTTCCAATCGGTGGGACTGTTTGCGCTTTTGTAGCTCAATCACCTTCACGAGGCCAGCCTTCAGATGACCTGGAGAATAAGAAGGTTGGTTCCATAGGGAGAAGTTGCTTAAGCAAAAAGATGGTCCCCACACGGGCCCCAGTCCAAGTGGATTGTATAACTTTTGAAATTGGGTTCAATTGTTATTGATAGATATTATAGGGAAGTAAACTTTCCTCATTTTCCTTGAGATAGCTGGCAGGGGTAAGTGACAGGGTTCTGATTTCCGTTGTGTTGTGAGAGGAACAACCATCTCTCGAAAAAACATGAGAAGTTGGTTGGTAACAAAAACATTATGACCAGTCAACCGACTCCCTCCCCTCAACATTCCCAGGTTAGCAAACACATGCGAACAAAGAAACTAGGCATTGAGCCGCATATTTTCGCTTGAAAATGGTCTATATAATGAATTACACCGTAGTGAAAGTAAGGTGGCTCAACCCCCCAAAAGGTGGATTAGTTTTCTGGGCCATGATTTTAACCAAGACAAATGGGAGTGAGTTGCGCCATTTACTTTCCAGGCGGTATGATTAAGCCTTGCTCCCCTGAAAACTAACATGTCCACTGAAAATCAATGGTTGGAAGATGTATTCCCTACTAAAATAGTTCCTTTTCAGGGGACATGTTAGTTTTCAGGGGTGTAGTTTTGTTCATTACGCTGAAAAATTTCTCAAAACATCCACAGCTGGGCTGTGGTGAGTGATGAGCAAATGAGCGATGATAGTGGTTTTTTCTCGGAAAGTCCTTCAAAAGACCTCGTTTCACCGCAGGGAAACTACCTGTAGCACTGTAGCCATATCATCATTTGCCCAAAACATAGGCTTCATATGCGCTTTCATAAGGCCTTATTTTCTTGGATGAGGTATGTTAGTGGGGGTTTAGGTTGACCAGTCATTATATATGGAACTCTTTATTATCATCCAATATACATACCCTCAGAAAGTTGAACATGTACTGTAACCTGAAAATGGCACCCTGGAATAGTAGATTCCGAACTTGGTTTCCACCATCATTTTCAGGTGAACCACGTGAAACTTGGGGAGTGTATATTTATATATATTTACATTATAGACAGATAGAGTCCCTTTGAATCCACCAAAAAATAGGACAACGACACCATAGGCTTCGATAAATACTGCTTTAGCAAACGTTGGGAGATGTAATGTTCAGATTGTGCAAACATCATGATTTACATGGTGAAGAATCATGATCTGGGCTTCAGGATCATCATTTTCCTCTTGAGCACCCGGGTAAGTCCACAAAGTAGTTGTTTTTTTGTTCTTATCATTTTGTTGCCAGTATACTCCTACCTCAATTCCAAAAAAGTTCACAAACATCACATCAACAACAACCCACAACTTCCCCAAAAGAATTATGCAGATTTTGCATCATCACTGTGGAAAGTAGCTGTTGTGTTCCTGTATTGCCGTTGTAACCGGTTATGCCCTCGGTGACATTGGCCAGTTCCAACCAGAGCTCTTGGAATGGCATCCGAGTGTTTGGAAGCTCAGAGTGTGGACAGACAGGGTGCCTGCCCAAACCATGGGAATTATGTGGGTGTTTCCAAAAATAGGGGTACCCCCAAAACACACCCCAAAATGATCATCTTTAGTAGGAAAACCCATGGTTGTTGGGTACCACCATTTTTGGAAACATCCATGTGGGTAATATATTCAATTCCTTTTTGTGAAGGGAGGCCCAAAAAAACCTGAACTATAAGCACTGGTTTTCCAGTGTTTAAAAAGGAATCGGACCGGAAATATCCAGTTGAAGTCTATGATATGATTTCATTGGTTCGAATGTTAGATTTGTAGTTGGGGAAGATGGAAACCACTTTGACAAGTGAATGGGAGGGACAGCTGAACGCAGACCATCAGTTTCCAAGCACATCTTGGGTTGTACCACCAGCGGACCAATATGTTCAATTTTGGATGATCCTAGTCCATTATGGCTAGTCAACCTACCCCCGCCCCCCAACGTACTCACCCCCCCCTGACAGATAAGGCATTTTTTTCGGGCTTACTTACCGACCATTGGTTTCGCTGAAAAAGCCGGTGGTACGTTAGGGGGGTAGTTTTCTTTTTGGAAAAGGGCCCTTTCAGAAAAGAAACAACCAAACATGGTAGGGAACTGACTAGTTGGATACATTGCTGGGTGGAAATTGGAAAGTCTCCAGAAAATTCTACACCCCCCAAAGCTAACATGGATACCCAAAATGATGGTTTGGAAATGGTGGCCATGTTTCATACCTATGTCGAATTTCTGGAGTGTAATTGTGGGGTTATTGGTGGATGTCCCAGATTTCACGACATGTCAACAAAACCATGATGGATGAACTCTCGATATCTTTTTATGGGGATCGGGTGGATTTGAAACAATTGCTATCATGGTTGTCCTGTCATTGTTCAAGTTGTGAACCTTGCAATTTCTGAAAAACTTAAACAACAAAAACTGACTGTAGAGTCTATACAACTTTAGTAAGTTACACCTTTTCAACACAACTTCAATCAATTCTTGACCTAAGGTGACCATTATATACTTTCATGAGAGCAACGTGCACGTCACTGAGGTGCAAAGTCTCTTAGCTTCGGTATCCACGGGATCCCAACGTATGCGCTCCACGTTGGGGGGTCTCGGAACCAAACATTTGACGACGGCGGGCAACGGTTGAAGGGTTCTTATTAGATAGTTTTTTTTTTTGTGGGGGGGATTTTTGTTAAGTACATTTCAGTAAAACTAAGACAGCAATTGGAAAATTAACCCATTCTGATGGTCTTTACCAAGAAAATAGTGATTATCCTTCGTCTCCGTTGCTATGTTAGTTTACTAGTGTGTATATAAACTGAAAAGTAAATGGCGCGGAACCCATTAATTGGTTTATATTGGTCCTGTACTCTTGATCCTATTACGAGTGTATTAACTATGCACGCTGGACAACTAGCATGGGACCTGAAACTGGAACACTGAAAGAGGAGATGTCTTTTTGGTTGGCATCCATGTTGAACTTCAGGCGCGAGTATGAATACAGTATTGTATGTAAATATATACCAGGTGATTCAAGCCGTGACCTTTTGATTCCCCAGTTGGAGGTCACCAACAGCCCTTTAAAGGGTCACTTAACCATCCCAAAAAGGTCCAGAATTGCCAGGATGATGTATCTTACTTTTCAAATTAAGATGCCACCTGAGCGGACCCAACCATCAATTTTCAGGGAATAGGCTAGTTTTCGGAGGAGTAGTCTGATATAGTGCAAAGGAGCCCATTAAACAGCCCGTGACGGATCCATGTATAGGGATTTTACGTACATTTAACTGGATAAAATCAACCAAATGTATGTAAATTTATGGGCCAGCATCCCAGGCACCCCCCTCCCCAACGTGAACCCATATATATATATATGATACATGAATCCTAGGGGGTACAGCTACCTCAAGCACCGGCCGGTTGTTTTGCCAAGGCTGCGGCAGTTGCCAAGGTGTGAGCCCAGAAACCGGGTGGTTTTTTTTCATGGATGATGGCATGACTTTTGGGTACAGTACCCTCCCCGAAACTAACAGCTCGCACCTGAAAATGGATGGTTGGAATACGATCTTTTCCTTTTGGGATGGTCCGTTTTCAGGTGCTATGTTGGTTTCAGGGATGGTAACTGAGGATATAGAAATACATTTTTCTTAGCTGCACATGTTGAGACTACTGTTGATGGTTCAGAAAGCTGGCTAACCAGTTGAGTTTGGTAGTAGTTCATCCCATTATTTACAGGTTTTTATACATTTTAGGTGGTGCAGGATTTCTTCCATCAACAGTATCATAGGGTTACAAACCCTTCATTTGGAAAGGGTAACCCAGTAGCCCTGTAACCCTGTCGACATGTGTGAGATTTGTCATAGCTCCTACCTTGCGGGGGGTTACTATAGGATGGCTTTTGCTATTTGTTGACCTTTTACGAAGCTTTTCGGTGATCATCCAGGTAGTAAATGGATGTCGCCAGGAAGTTAGTAAAGGTTAGTAAGTGGGTTAGAACCCCAAGGAATACCCCATTTATAAGTAGGTTACTAATCATTTATCTTTTTCTTCCAACGGAACATCCAGCTGTATTTAGTGTCCCTAATCCCTCCATCAGATTCACATGAGTAGAGTCAACCGAAGAGGCATGTCGTGCCTTGGGATGCGATATCCATGCTCTCAGCAGAAAGTGGGGGTCAGTCACCTGGAAATGTTGTTGCTAGATTTAGTGATATGCTGAGTAAGAGCGGTCCATTTTTTGAAAAGTGTGTTTCATTTTACATGATTTTTACTTGTACTATTTGATGTTTGGTGAATATAAGAACCTGGAATACTTGATTTGTGTTGTATTGAAGAATCTTTGACCAAAGGTGAAGGGGTGTTCTTTGTTGTTCCTCCTGGTTTGTAGTTGGGCAGTTGGTGGTTTCGCCTAATCTAAAGCATGATTGCAAGTTGATCACCTCTTGCATACCGTGTTCGTTTCCTGAATCCCGCACCGCCCCCAAAACAAGCAGCTGCTACTCGTACCCTCCCGAAAACTGACAGTTCGCACTTGAAAATAGGCCGAAACCTAAAAGGAAACTCGTCTTCCAACCACCATTTTTCAGGGGGCTACTTTAGTTTTCTGGGGTGTGCGCTTTGATCATTTCCAGGTGTCAAAGTGAACCAAAAGTTTCACCATTGCCTGCGGTGAAATCCGTCGAGGGCCTCAGTCGTGTGTAGAAATCGAGTTGAGGTGAAGGGGTGAACCTGCAATGAAGAACAAGCGGTTGTGCATGATGTTTCATAGGTACACCCATTAGATCCAGGCATAAAATGATACGGTTCTAAGGAGAAACATGGGAAGAAGTGATGAACAGGGTAGAACAATAATTTGACTCGAATTTTAGAGGTCCAACCCATGCTGCAAATGACTTGACTGTTGAATTTGCTCATCGACTCATCATTGATCCATCGTGCTTAGGCCAAAGTACTCGTGACCTCGACTTTAATACCTATAGACAGAAGGTGTCAATGAACACATGATTGGTTATTCGAAACCAATATATTGTAAGAGCATGCCTTCGCATATTTCCATTATGATATTATAATTGATATAATATTTATGTCAAGATATGTCATGTATTTCATCCAACGTGACCACAACTGCTTTTCAACCAAACCCACTTGTACCATTAGTTTTGACTCAAAACCGCATGACAAGACTAGATCAACGAAGCCAGAGATGAATCATCGAATCCCATTCCCATAGGATCCATGGGAATGGTATACATTTACCTACATTGACTGGTTGATTTTCATGGTTTTCATGTAGGTAAATATATCGTTCGTCCCATGGATCCGTCACGGGATATCACACTCTTATCTTTAATTTCTGGATTCCTGCCAAATTACATGTTTGTCATGTTTCTTGTTAATTGCAAAACAAAGAATCACAGGGGTTTCAAATCTAAGGTCTAAATCAATTTCTGAAATTGTTTCAGAGATGTACTCACCCTGAAAACTAACGAATATCCCTTGAAAATTTGATGGTTGGAAGATGAAGTGTCCTTTGAACATGGTCCCTTTTCCAGAGGACATGTTAATCTTCGGGGGTGTACTTCGCATTTTGGTCATTTCTGGGTATCCCTATTGTTGCAGGAGGATCAATTGTAAACTTTGTCAGGTATAATGATGACCAATTTTCAGAGATTAGTTTAGAAAATTGTTGGTTGGAAGATGAATTTGTTTGAAATTTCCTATTTTCGGGGACCATTTTCATGGGATCCATCTATGATATATTTACCTACAATGAATGGCTGGTTTTCATTTGACCGGTAAATATACCAATCGTCCCATGGATGCCGTCATGGGGAGATGTTTCACAAAAACTCACTATGACGACAATGGAAAAACAACCAACACTGAATGAAGATGTACCCTCCAGGAAATTAACATATTTACCTGATAAGGCATATTTGAAGATGATTTTCCTCTGCCCCAGGTGGGATATGTTAGTTCCCTGGAGGGTATCCCCTACTAAACATGTTGATTTTCCACTTAATCATGTTCTTCTTCCATTCTTCCATTAGTTTTCCATTGGAAGGTTTCATCAAAAACCTCCACTTCCCTCGCAACAAAACCGTAGGCGTCACCTCAAAGAGGTGGACTAAAGGCATGGGGACCAGCGGATCCGTTGATTCGCCTATGTGAAAAAGTTTGGAATGGGATCTGTATATGTGAATTAGGTCCTGGTTTCAAACATTTTTGGAATTTTCATCCCTAAAATTGGGGAAGATTTTCCAATTTGACTAATACTTTTCAAATGGGCTGAAACCACCAACTAGTGAACTTGTTGTACTGAAAGTTATGGAAACTTACTAAGAAAAAGGTTGTTTGGGATTAGTGGAATTCTTGCATGTGCTGCATATTTATATTATGATAAAGTTGATTACAGTTGGATCAACTTCAAAAAATGGCCAAAGTTGCAGAATCATTATATTTTTCTCAAAATAAGCTGACAAGCACGGTAAGAAAACTTCAAAGGCTCAACAATGAAGGAGTTTTGGAATGGTGCATGAATCATACACTGGCAGGATGAAAGTTATGCTTGCTGAGCATCACAAGATGTGAAACCCTTTCCCCCTAGAATCCTTCAATGGTCACTTGTCGTTTTTTTCGGGCGGTCGGATTTCTTCCTCCGAAATTGTTAAAATCTTGTTAGTTCAAAACAGGGTGAAATCTGACCATCCCGCACTGACCACGTAAAATGAACTTCCTAATTCGATCCGCTGCTGACCAAACTGTTGCTGATAGGTTGATATCCCCCAAGAAGCATAAACTTTTGTCCTCCTGAAGTATAATTTAATATAATGTATAATATGTAAAGATCATCTCAACTTGGATATGTCCATCCCTTTTTTTGGGATGCGAATCAAGGCTTCAAATTTTCACAACTACTACAACTTATTTTTTACCCACCCACCTCAAGGTCTATCCTTGTTGCCCGAGTGAGGCCTCGAAGTCCATTCCAGACTTTCGAAAAAATGAGGCGCAGGGAAGGTTGGGGAAGTGGTACAAGGCAAGGTGGACCCCTATGATCGTGGTTTTAAATGGGGGGTGTGTTATGGGACCCCCAAAAGGTAATCGTAGCTAGGTGGTGGCAACTCACACTTTATCATAAATTTTATGTTCAAGCCTCAATTTGGGGAAGATTCCCATTTTGACGAATATGTTTCAAATGGGTTTGTTCAACCACCAACTAGGTAGGATTAATTATAACCCCAGGAAAACCCATTGATTTATAAGGCCGTTTAGAGGGGTTATGTCATTCCAGTTATATATGATCGTAGGGTCCCAACTTGTTAGGGAAGTGGTAGCAATTGCGGCTTGAAATTTATGGGAAATAGTGATGTTCTACCTGTGAGTGGTTGTACTATCGGAGATGATGAGTCATGTTCAGACGTGTTATTTGAAAGCATTTATTTTTGTGGATATATGATGATATACCAGCACCTTCAAAGGCGTGCCAAATTGGTTGCTAAAGGGTGAGGGTTTAATTGACACCCCTTTGAAGGTGCTGGTATGATGATATATGATCATTATCATGCTATTTACAATCATGTGGTGAAATGATGGTGATTTCGGTGACGTTTTTTCGATGAATTTCACCAGGAAGAAAAGGCTCTACCACTCGCAGAGGACACTCTCACATGAAGGATGATAGCCTCCTGAAGACAAAGATGGAAATGGAACATCAACATCTAGGCGGTGGTTTCAAACATGTTTTATTTTCACCCCTATTTAGGGAAGATGAACCCAATTTGACTATCATTTTTCAGAGGGGTTGAAACCACCAACCAGAAATGGAACATCATGTTTTTTTGTTGGCAATTACCAGTAGGAGTATGGATTTTCCATTAGTAGTATGCTCGCTGGGCGGGTTAGCCACTGAACAAAATTCATTGTTTGATGCTAGATGTGACAGGATGTGATGCAACAAGTATATACAAATTCCGCAGGTCCTGCACAGAAACCTGAATTTTTTGTTCAGCACCTAGCAACCCAGCAACCCGTCCCTTGATTTTGCAGGAGATCTCAAGATGTTTTATGCAGCCACAGATTATTTACACTCTAGATATATGATACAGTATGATACAGTATATTTGTGCATTGAATCATATTGAAGATGATAAGGACATCTGCCCTGGAATGTTTCAGTCCTGCTGCTTGCTATTGACCTTGGGTGCTTGGGTTATTGGCCAGGGCTGGCGCGCAAAAGTGGGATCTGCTGCGCCTGATGTGGGGTCCGGGAAGCTCGGGGTTAGACATGGCGGTGGCCGGAAATCCACCATTTTTCAATAGGAAATATATCTACGTCTTGTTTACGATTGAAAAAAATCGACCTTTAGCAATATATCCAACGTTTTTTTCGTTTTTTTCAATATGAATGGTGGATTTTCCATTGCTATGTCTAGTTTGCTGGAGTGTAGGGTAATTTGATCTATGTACTGTATATATATATATGATATAATATTGATATAATATGTACTATATATATATACATGGGTAAGCCTCCCCACCCATACAAGCCGTGACCATACCATGGGAGTGGCTAGGAACCTGTAACGTGCACCCATATATACACATGTATATTTATATGTATATATATATATATTTACACATGATACACGGTACAAATTTGTGTAATGTATGTATGAATGTTCACAGAGATTTTTGGTAACATCAGCGACGACATGACAGGACGAGTCACACCCCTCGACTCAATTGTTGATGGATCCGCAGCCCAATCCAAAGGATCTCTTCATCACAACTGGAATGTTCCCCAAAAGTACCAACAAAAATGTGTTTTTTGTGGAAAGAATATAGTGTAGCACAATGATATTATATAACAACTGTTCCCCATCACAACCGGAAAAAAAAATTGAAAAGTAGACTCCCAGCAAAAAAGAACTCTAGCTTGATGCACCTCCCGGCCGAGGGTTTGCACAAAGAAACTTCATGAACCTTCATCTTCCAATCTTCCAGGTGTTTTTTTTTGATGTGTTTTTGTTGTTAGTTTTGGCAAGTAGCTTTCAATGGGGCTTTCAAGGGTGATGACCAACGTTATCCTTAACCCCCCCCCCCCCTTTAAACCCGAGTTTTTCGGCCAAGTTCTGCCTTTTTTTGGCAGGAAAAATCCGATGGTAAACAAACACCTGGGACCAACGCAGATAAGAAAGACAGAATGATATTTGTATATAATACATACCTGGAACCAGTTTGTCCTCTATTGAAAACGAGGTCTTTTCCAATCAAAACAGAGGTCATTTGGGTTCCAGGTATATATATATATATACACATACATACGTACACATACATTTGTGAAACATATGTGCATATATGACACATACAGAATCACATTTGTGTATGCCCAGAAGTAGGAGTTGCACGAGTTGGATCTTTGTTTTGTTTGGTTTTCTTTTAAACATGCGCCTGCATATGACATTTAAGTTCAATTCAAGTGTCAAATCCGAAGTTCTTTCACACAAGGAGCATTTGTGGTGAGACCCTCTTCCGCAAGGATGAACTTGGGAACTTGGGACCTTGGGAGCTGATGAATCACCGAAGTTGTTGGGATGTGCTGTTGCGCTAAATTTGGTGGTGGGAAAGTGAAATGACGTAAAATGATTGTAAATAGTGGGATCTAGATATTGAATGATATTTAGTTCATGAGCGGCATGAATAGCATAAATCACCTAAAGTGCATGAAACTGAAGCAGTAAAACCTGTGTCTATAAACTGTGTTCAGGACTTTACTCATCAGACTCATCAGTAGCAGCAACGGTTGGGGGAAGTTCAAGGTAGCCTGCTTGGTAGATTGATACTACTTGTAGCTGACTATAGGGGGTACCAAAGAAAGTTCTGCTTGGTTAATGTGTTCATCCATATTAGCAGATTGGTTTAATGACAAGCCCAATGCATTGCAAACTCTTCCAAGTACAGTACATGAACCCTGGATTTATAAGTATCTTCAGCTTAATAACACTCCCTAAAACCAACAGCTCACCCCTGAAAATAGACCGGGCCCTTCATCGTCCAACCATTGATTTTCAGGGGCCTTTTGCTGATACTTTTCAGGGAGGGTACAGCTTGAGATCTAGCACCGGAGGACCAAAACCATTCCCCTACCCTCCAGCAATAGGAAAGGATCTTTTCCAACCACCAATTTTTCAGGGGCTATGTTAAAGTTCAATGGTGCAAGCCATGGTTTGTCTTTGTTGGCTTTTGCCATGTCACCCCACACATGTGAAAAACAGGAGGAATTGCCTGACTGAGCAACCAAAGGTGTTGTGCGAGGCGGAAGAGTCATCCTAAGTTCAGAGAAACTTCAATCAACACTTGAAACATTACTCCTAGCTTTCCACACAGCCAATGACCAACCGTTAAACTTTTGGGGGACATATTTGATAGGAAAGACAACGTTTAAACTTTTATTTCATGGTCCTTTTAGCTGAGTAAGTGAAGCATTCACTTCTTGGCTCTTGAATCTTGAATTGATGTTTACCACTTAGAGTTCTGTTTTTGGAGTTCTTTTTTGGTTTTGAACTGCTTGTGATGCAAACAAGAGTAGAAACTGATAAGTTGTTGTTGGGCAAAATTGCGTACTGTTTGGTAAAATTAGAAAGACATCATGCCTTTCTCATTTGTGGTTCGTTCTTGCACCTTCGGAGGAAACCAATGTGTAATTGTGATGTGTCTATATTACTTTGACACGTATACATTTGCTGTAACGATGTAGATTTCAATTTGTTTGGATATTATCTATTCTCAAACCATGCTGCAACTTGCATTTTTGTTTGGGATGAAAAGTAAGAATGCAACCAAAAAACATGGTGTGAGCTCCGTGTTTCACAGCTAGCCAAAAATTGGAAGCCTGCCGATGGGAGAAGCCGAGTATCATGTTTAGTATGGGTCTAAACTTGGGTATTTATGTGTGAAAGTGGTAATGGCGGGTACGAGAAACCAAGATGTGAATGGTGATATATGGTCATAGAATAGGAAAACAACCAACCCGTTGATGTACGATTTAGGTGTGGAGCACATATTTTTTTTGCAAACTGAATTTAGTGCGTCAGTATGTCAGGGGTATACCCTCCAGGAAACTAACATATCCCCCAAAAATGGCATTTTGAGTCGATGATTTTCCTTTCCCTTTCGGTGGGATATGTTAATCCCCTGGAGGGTATATAATTTCAAGATCAACCATCATCACTGTACAAACAAATTGGACTTTTGGACGATCCGCATTATGGAAGCTGCGGGAAGCGAACGAACCACCCATGACAAGGGGTGACGGTTGAAGAGGGTCATGGGTGAAGCAACCGCTTTCATTATTCAGGATGGTGTGGAAAGTAGATGTTTATATATATTTTTTTTTTAATTGATGATTTTAAAGGTGATGGTTGTCACATATACACTTGATCAAAAGCTGCAGTAGTTACATTGGATGGATGGATGGATGGATGGACAGGCTATGGATAGTAGGGTTTGAATCAGATTATACGATTTGAGGTCTGAATCCTGACTTCAACATGATTGGTTTTACCACACAAGTTCATATGGTCATGGCGATTCTAGCTTCCGTGAAGGAATCAAGAGATGGTGCCAGTGCAAACAATTATGTTGATTCCGGTGACAAAAAAAACTCGTCCACGGCGGTCAGGCAGCAGTTTGTGGATCAAACATCAGCTGGTTTTGACCTATCATCCAAAAATATGGATTCAGAGTGTTGTTTGTGTAGCTTGGCAAATCGTTGGTAATACCTCATACCCCAAACAACCCTTTTAAATTTGTTGTTCTTTGTTTAAATGTAACTCGCTTTAAAGTGAATTTACCTTCAACGCGGTTGGGACTTAAGTCTTTGGCGTTGGGAGGTAGAGTCACACTGTGGAGATCTATGGAGTCATAGTGTACCTTGCCGACTCGCATCCGGGAGTTTTGAAGCGACGCCATGGTGACAACAATTTGCTCATCAAGGACGGGATGAAAACTTTGGGACGCAGAAGTGGCTATGAGTTTGGAGAAAGGCTCAACAAATGTTGCATGTTTTATTTTTCCTAATCTGTTTGGATTTATTGCCAAGATAGTTGTTTGGTTTGACAAATAGAAATTGATATGGTCCTGGTTCAGTTTCACATTGACAAAGTTTGATAAGAAAGAGAATAATTACAGATCACCACCACTTCCAAAGAACCACGACATCACACCCCTTCGACACCAGTCCCTAGGTCTCAGATATCATCCCAACAAATTGACTTGAATTGGCTAGACATGACAGCAATGATCCGATTTGATGTAGATTAAAAATGATAAAAGGAATTTATAGACTTGCATGTATCATTGAACAAATCATATGGATATGTCTTGTTCATGGTCGCTATTTCCTACTCTTATGGCCAATCGGTGTGATGATTGTCCTATGATACCACTCTGAAGATGTCCTACTTGAGGCATGAAAAGAACCTTGGTTGGTAGGGCTATACAAGGGCTCACGATAGCAGTTACATGGGCATTTCATTGAGCCACTGTAAGGGTGACTATTAACCAATCAGTATACAGAAAGGGGATGTATCATTAATGCGTAACTTATTCTGTCATTGATATTGATAACACAAGCATTTAGGTGCATGGATAGACATTCCTACATTATAGAAATTAATATATACACGCATAATTTCCTGACCATGAACAGCGAACGGATTTTTTCACAAAAAAAACTAGCTAAACACATGAAAACCAACCAAAAAAAACATGGCCATCCACCGAAACCAGGAAACCCGTCATACCAAGTGACCCAACTTCGACTCCAAGTACAAGCCGCCAATCCATGTTTGCTGCTTCTTGCCTCGCTGGTGGAGGCGGCGGCCTTGTGGCGGAATCCATGAAGGAATCAAAGGATCGAAAATGTATGGGAATTTCTGGTGAGTAATTTCAGACCCCAAAGAAATACCCTCCAGGGAACTAACATATCCCCCAAAAATGNCCCAAAAATGGCATTTTGAAGATGATTTTCCTTTTCCCAAGGTGGGATATGTTAATTCCCTGGAGGGTAGTGCAGTCTTTGGGTTGGTAATATAATTGACCCATGCATGGGGCCTTTGTTTTTTGTGGTGTTGCCAGTTGTTTTCACATGATCTCGTTGACATCAAAGCCCGAAACAGCCTGAAACTCCACTCATCTATTTGATAGATGGGAAACTTCCGATCAGGGTACCAAAAGTCTTGCAACAGCATAAGATGAAACATGATGAAACAAACTGCATTGTATGCATATTTATTTATATCTATACATTCATGTGTACCGCCGTCATTGTGCATATTACATGTTCGTCCGTTATGAAACAAAGCTCATGTATAAGACATATAAGACAGACTTGGGGCAGGAGTTTGCGTCCAAAGAAATAGTGCTTGGAACACATTCGATGGGGAATATGCAACAATTTTTGGATACATGTACAATATATGTGTATCATATGTATATATCTACTAATATATTTAAATCATTATATATCTAGCATATATATATATATATATACAGTATACATATATTATATGTACATCATATTTTTGTCTCCGGAATCCGATGAAACTTCCGTCATTTTGCCAAGACGTCACCAAGTTTCTACAGATGACAATTCCAACAATTTACTAAGGTCTCCATCAGATGGGTTCATCCTAACCACCTGAGCAATTAAAAAGACCTGGTTGTTTAGTGTACGGGATGAAATCCCCAGTTATATACGGATTATGATAAACCTAAGGATCCCTACGAAACAACCACTATGACGGAATGTACTACAGGTTTTTTTGCTCACCTGAGGATGTATTTTTTTTGGATGGTTGGTTGTAGATAGCAACCCCTGGTCAATATCCATCCCAAAGATATGACAAAGTCTCATCACCAGACCAGATTAGCAAAAAAATGGGATGCGTATTACACACCGGTAAACTAATATAGCAATAGAAAATGGACCCTTTGAAGATGTATTTCCTATTGAAAATGGGGATATTCCATTCCCATAGCATCCATGTATGGTATAGTTACCTATATTTACCATATCTTACCATTAAAAACAACCAAATGTAGGTAAATCTAAATATACGAAATACATGGATGCTACGGGATTGCTATCTTAGTTTGCCAGAGGGTATAGCACCCAGTCAGCTGTAATCAAATGTGTGGGAGGTGTGTCCTCCGCTGCGATGATGAGCATGCCAATAGGCATGCCGGGATGCACCTTTGGCAAAGAAAAGATGAAGCCGTTAGACCGTTAGGTTTTGAGGTATGTTAAGGGTATATGTGAAGGAGGTCCAAAGATGGTCTAAGTGCTGAACATGATGTGCGTTTTGATTAGGTTCATGTCACTTGAATGATTGTTCATTCATTTGTGTTTCAGTTTTTGAAGGCCTTGGAATTATATATGACCGCCGTTTGTCAGTGAAATCCCACTTCATCCTGTTTGACCAAGAGATTTAATTGAGCTACGTGCAAGTTCATTGTTGTTGGTTTTTCTTTTTTGGGCTGAAGCTTTTTGAGCACGCTGAAAGTGGTATTGATTTGTCGGAAACTGTTTGAAGTCTTGTAACATATTGTACATGTGACAAAATTATGACATGTATACATATATATATATATATGTGTAAAAGGGTATACTTGTTTTTTCTTCGTCTTTGGACATAGAACCATTCTCGGACAGATTCACTGAACATCAAATATGTCAATGTTTGAGTGGTTTGTGTGGGTGGGTCATTCAAATTGCAGCCTCATAATCGCAAAGACATTTTGGAGGATCATTTGGATGTTTGATGCGAGTCCTCGATAGGGTAAACGTGTACATGTAAATATATATATTTGTACCCAAACTGTACCTATCATTATATATATATGATTATATCATGCATAAGTATAACAATTCCAAAGATTCTGTATACATAATCCCAGAAAGTCCAAAGACCAAACTTTACATGGATCATCCTTAAAGACCATTCTTTGTTTGGTCGACTGGACCTCCAGGGAAAAGGTTTAACATCAAACACAACATATACTTGATCAATGAAAAATCCCTTGTTGTTTTAGCTTATATAGCGGATGAAAATCCTACTCAGTTATATGGGGTTTTCCT
>DF239427.1:130178-197921 GCA_000507305.1 Breviolum minutum Mf 1.05b.01 | reverse complement strand
GGGGGGGGGTCCCCTACTACCCTACCATTTGGGGTGCATGGAAACCCTTCTGTAAAGACAACAAAAAGCGGTGGGTTTCCTCCACGAAGGTGACACCTTCGTGATTTTACAATGGTTCTTCCAACAGCTCACTCTGTGGGAATTACTTGATGGTTTGAGTGTCTATTTGGTTAATCGTGGGATCTTCGTATGAAATCTAAAGATTAAACAAAGCACCTGAAAAACACAACAGACCACAACCACCAATTACACCACCTGGAAAGTAGATGGCGCAACTCCCATGTATTGGTTTATCATGGCCCCTTACTAATCCACCTTTTGGGGGTTGCGCCATCTACTTTCACTACGGTGTATATGATTTTGATTTTACTTATGTACTTTTTTTACATGACATGTTTTTATCAACTGAATTTCGTAGGATTAGTAGAGAATACCACTTAGTTGCCAAAAAAGATAAAACAAAACAATTTTTGGGTTTGTCCAGGAAGATTGACATGTAAAGATCAGCTGATGTTGGGCAATTCGAATCATTTTCCCCGGGGTTGGAAGCGAAATCCTTGGACCCAAGGCGCATTTGGCGAGAAAGCGCAGGCATGGAGAAGCGAACCTTGCCAAAACGACGGAAGCGACCCCGAGGGCCATGCGCATGCGTGATCTCGTGAAGTTTTCGTTCGCAGTTTTTTTTTTGGCAGTTTTTTTTAAAGTTGATATTGCATCCCAGAAACTTTCAGGTCCAGAAAATATGAAGTTGTTGCTGTTGAGATGACAATTCTGAAAGCATTCATGAAGTGCTTGGTAAGCTGTAGGAATTGGTGTCTGACTTTTTTCATCTTTTTTCCATATGGGGGAGTTTTATTCCAAAGGGGAAGCAATCCCTAGAAAATCTTCCTATATCTTTGTCCAGATATTTGTATTTGATTCAGCAGGGAGTGAAGAACTGGACCTGATTGAAGTTGGGAACTTTTTTTGTAGGCTCCATTCCTAAGGCTGCTTAGGACTCCAGTTCATCAACACTGATGTTGACACAAATTCGCGGGATTTGTGGGGAGTCCTCGACAGCCTAAGTTTAAAATGTCTAGCTGGGAAGACGCAATCTGCTACAAGCTGGAAAATATTTTTCAGAGCCGAAAGTGTTTCGGGGCAAAATGCAGGAGTTTACGTAAATGCGATCACTGATGCTTCTATCCAAATGATTTAGGTGAACAGATGATCGATAAGCTACCCCAACAAGGTAGAATCATTCCTGATTTCACCCGAATGCGTGTTCCCAATATTCTATAGGACGCGTTTCACGACAAGGAGACCAGGTACAGCCGCACAGCCACACAGCCACACAGCTACGGGGCTTTCACAACTGAACCCCTATCGCTTTGCATGGCCTTTTTTGTGGCAAGTTGGCCATGAGTCAGCGTGGCATAGCTATGCGCATGGAAGCCGGAAACGATGGGCTCCTATAATCCCACAGATTTTTCGAATGCAGGAATCCTATTCTCACTTTCAATGAATGGTCACCTGACAATGTAGGAAATTTTAGAGTTTCTCTGTTTCACTTTCCTTTAGTTTGTGCAGCACCTCTGGCATTTGGTGGAAGTGTCTAGACTTCAGGCTATGTAGGGTCGGTGAAAAAATGCTGCTATCAGCTAAGGGCAAAATAGATTTCAACCGGCTAGAAGTTGTTTGTACGTGATAACCACTTTTACAAGGGAACGCAATTGCTTAATCACCATTTCCCAACTCTAAGATGCGTTGCGGTATATCATCCTGCTGTTTGGTGCTATTTTTATCTAACATGTATGTATATGTATACATATATATATATATATACCTGGATCTTCCAAGTGTGTAAAATTTGTGCCTTTTTACCCAAAAAACCTACCAAAAGGCAGAAATTTTACATATTTGGAAGATCCAGGTATGTATTTTGTACTCAATTATATGTTTTTCTATGCTTTCCTTAGGATAAAAATCCTATCACTTTGGCATGGCGAAAAATCATGACTGGCTTCGGGCCAACTACTGGCTGGGATTTGCCACCTTGAACATGATTTCAATGTTCCACTTCTCTGCCGAAAGCGTTGAAGTTCGATTTGGCAATCAAACAATCTAAGTGGTGGCAACTCAAAGATTTTTGTATTTTCACCCAGAAAATTGGGAACATGGATGCAATTTGACGATCATATTTTTCAATTGGGTTGGTTCAACCACCAACTAGAATTCGTCAACTAACCAAGAAAATCATACGAGAAATCAACCATTTTTTTTCATGAATCAAGAAATCAACCTTAAATGATTGATCAACAAATCTAAGAAGGTTCAACCAATCAACAAATGAAACTTTGAACCTTGAAATCATGGCATGGTGAAATCCTCAGACGCCTTTGTGTAGCAACCAAGACGCGAAATTTCGAGACAAAGGTCGCGACAAAAGATGCTGATCCAGGACATAGATGTGCTATGAAAAAAACATAAAAACCCTGGTTGTTTAGGGTATATAGGGGAGTAGGAGGTTTTTTTTCGTGGCTCAAATGGAAATCCTATATATATATATATATATATTTGATCTACCCCCTCGACCCAGCCATGAAGGTTTAGGTTGGGGTTCTCGTCACTAAAAATGGAATAATTCAAGTGAGATCCAAGATATATAGGAATTTTGTGGATGATAAAGAATCACCTTAAGTAGCTTAGAACTGGCTACTCAATTACCGCACCATTTTTTGAGAGATTTGCAGAGTTATGTCGATTCCTCAATTGAGCAATGAAAAAAACTTGTTGTTTACCGTATATTGGGAGTTATACTACCCAGTTGCTGGGCTGCTGTTAAGGAAGTCAAATCAGTGTAGCTATGGTATAATGTAATTATGTCTTCCACTGCCACCTTCCTACTTCCAGCCATGATTCCAAACACCCAAGGAAATGACTCTTCCTACTTTCCGTTTATCCAGTTTGTTTCTGGGGGGCAAAAGGGGCTGGCCTTGGAGCCACCAATTAATAAATCTACAAGTACCCCAAAAAATTACCAAATGGATGGGTTAAGCAGGGCCATTGAGAGTTATACCTTACAACATCTTACAACCTCCTTCTCTCATGGTAGCGAACTTCCTCCTGCATAGTACTTCACGCAGTGACAAATGATAACTATGACAAATCAAACTTATTATTTTGTTGAATAATAAAAAATATATATATATATATTTATTTATTTAAATGAATATAAATATATATTGAAATACATACTAAATTCAAAACATCTTCTTCTTGAAGAGGCAGTTGCAGAACGGGTTGTGGTTAAATATGCTTTCCTTAACGGCTATTAATTTCTGATTGGAAGTTCCGCTCCCTTAAAGCAGTCAGTAGCGTTCCTCGCTGATTCAAAACTGCATGTTCGCTTCGAGTTGTAAACCTTTTCAACTTGGATATTTGCCTGATTTTCCTCTCCTTAAAACAGTCGGTAGCGCTACCGACTGTTTTAAGGAGAGGAATAAAGATTATGAAATTGATATTTTTTTGAAAATAATCAAGCTGCTGTTAAGGAAATCACCTTGGCCAGCATGGGGCCAAATTGCCCCCATCCTGGCCAAGGTCGGTAGCGCTACCGACCTTGGCCAGCCCCTATCGGACTTTGAATGGGGCATGCTTTTTGGAGGTTGGCCAGCCTCTCCTAATTTTTTAAACGGTCTGTTAAGGAAGTCAAGGAGGGGCTGGCCAAGGTCGGTAGCGCTACCGACCTTGGCCAGGATGGGGGCAATTTGGCCCCATGCTGGCCAAGGTGATTTCCTTAACAGCAGCTTGATAATTTTCAAAAAAATATCAATTTCATAATTTTTATTCCTCTCCTTAAAACAGTCGGGAGCGCTACCGATTGTTTTAAGATTGTATGTTTGCTTGATTTTCCCATCCTTAAAACAGTCGGTAGCGCTACCGACTGTTTTAAGGAGAGGAAAATCAGGCAAATATCCGAGTTTAAGAGGATTACAGCTCGAAGCGAACATGCAGTTTTGAATCAGCGAGGAACGCTACTGACTGCTTTGAGGGAGCGGAACTTCCAATCAGAAATTAATAGCCGTTAAGGAAAACCCGTTCTGCAACTACCTCTTCAAGAAGAAGAGGTATTTTGGATTTATAGTTGATTTAAAAATTTACCAAAATAATAAGAATGATTTGCCTTATAGTTATAATTTGTCATTGCGTGAAGTAATATATAGGAGGAAGTTCGCTACCAAATGAAAAGGATGGTTGTAAGATGTTGTAAGTTCTACTGTAAGGTACAACTCTCAATGGCCCTGCTTAGCCCATCTTTTTTTGGGTAGATTTATTAATTGGTGGCTCCAAGGCTAGCCCCTTTTCCCCCCAGAAAAAAACTGGATAAACGGAAAGTAGGAAGAGTCATTTCCTTGGGTGTTTGGAATCATGGCTGGAAGTGGGAAGGTGGCAGTGGAAAACATAATGACATTAGACCATGGCTGCACTTTTTGACTTCCTTAACAGCAGCCCAGGTTATAAGCCATTAAAAGGATCCCTACTAAACAACCACTATAATTGAAGTAATGTGTATAATGTAAAGTAATGTTTCTTTCCTTTTTTTTCGTGGGTCAATTGGGTCGTTTGACGACTCTTTGTGTTCCCTCATCCAGAGGATGGATGACACCAAGGCTTTAAGGCTTCTTGGAGCAATTAAAAACTTAAGCTCTAGGTGGGAGTTCCCCTTCTCAATGCACACCCCAAATATCTTAGATTGCTGCCTTAAGGCAATTTTGCACATACAGTATAACTCTACACAACTTTCCCACTTGTTTGACTTGTTGAAGTTTGATCATGTAGTTCACGCATCTTGATGAGTTGCAATAGTCTGATTTAAGGGATGCTTCCAGGAATTTGTTTTGGGGGGAATTTCCATGATGGCAGTCACTTTTAATCTAGCTTCTGGTTTGAAACATCTTCTTATTTTTACCCCTCAACCTAAGGGGGAAAGGATCTTTCCTTTTAGACGAGCTCATATTTCTTAAGTGAATGTTGAAAGCCCCAAGAAGTTGTGTCATAGGGAAAATGCTGATACCCTTACAAGGTGTATATGGTTTTTCCCTATGATTCTGTGGATTGTTCCATCCCAAAACTCCTGGAATCACCGAGGTGAGCTGATGGACTCGTGAAGAGTTGATGGGTTCGAACCCGATGGGGTTAGAGTCGGCACCGATGTTGCGAAGATTTCAAGTGGTGAAATATCTCGATGCAGAGTTCTTCCATCAATCCTGTAGTAAGGGAAAAAATTCCATCAAAATGCCCATAGGCAGGAACCAATGGGACCTCAACCATGTTCTGTGAATGTCGCACATCGCGGCCCCTCCTTGCAACTGAAAATAGGAGATCCTCCCTGGAAATATATTCTCACATTTCAGACATTTCAGCGGGAAGATTGAAAAAATTTTGAAAAATTCACATCACTTATACAGTCCAAAAGTATCCAAACCGCAATATCCTTGCCCTCCCGAAGTTTAACATAGCCCCTGAAAAGTTACCATCCCAATAGGAAAGTGGTCTTCCAACCACAATTTTTCAGGGGCTATATGTTAAACTTCGGGGGTGTAACTAGAATTAGAAACACCACAGAACCATGGAGAAACACACAACATCAACCGGCAAGGATTTGAAAAAACCCGCCGTAGCCAATATCCAAGCTGCTTCTCGCCAAAAAAAAGCTGGCCCGAACCGAAACGGTGGATTGACGTGTCTGCTGCAAACATGGGTGGTTTCAAACCTAATTGGGGGGCAAGCCTATGGTCCATGCAACCAGGTGGTAGTTTCGTGTTTTTGTGGCAGAAAACTCGTGGAGATGATACGGGATTATTCACTTTTGACGTGTTTTGCAACTGGCTTGCAACTAACAAAACAACAAAAAGGCAGTGGACACAAAACGGCCCTCAACATCTCGCTGGAAATGGTGCATCAGCCATGTACCACTGCCGTAAGCCTCTCATTTTCTAGAAGTGTTAATGCTTGAGTCTAGCACATATGCATCGACACAGTTGCTGACAAAAAAGCAACTTCCTTTTTGCAATTTGCAAAACTATCGGTACATATTCTCATCAACGTCACTGTAAGTTTGAACATCTTTAACCTGTTTCTTCATCTAATTTGATCATTTGTATACGTATATCACTCTGCATATCATCATATAATGTGATGTGTATCTATGGAATCTATGAAATGTTGGACCCCCCGAAGTTTCAGATGGCTGCATGTCATGGATCTTTTGCCCAGCTCGGCTCAAGCCAACCAAGCCTTGGCACAGACCCCTGGCACCTAACAGGACTGGGTTCCCATGGGGTTGGGAATGCACAGAACCAACAGGATGAGTTTAGAACATTTTCCGAGACTGGAAAATCGGATCGACTTTTTTGGAAACAGAGTAAAACAGTTCGTGAAACGAAGTTCAAGCTGTAAGAGGGCTTCTGAGACAAAGAGTACATTTGAGAAACTTTATGAAATAAATCGGTTGAGACTTCAGTCGTGTTACTAGTGGTGCCTGTTCTCAAAAAACCATTCCATGGACTTGAAAACTGTAGACTTTCCAATTTGCCCTTCCAGAATCCCACCATGACTTCGCCGTTGAACTCTTGGAAGGCAAGGTGCCATGCCGGAGTATCATCCGGGAACCGACATCGAGATTCCCAGCGTCAGGGGAAACCCCAGAGTTGGGGTAGTTGGCGTTTGGGGCGGAACCGGCTTCAGTCCACCAAAACCTGGCTGAATGGATCCTCTTTTCTTCGCTGGCTCATTGAAACATCAGCCTGCCTTGTTTGCATGGACCTGATTTGTTGAGGGTATATCAATCTATCATTGCTATGCAAATGGCTCAAAACTATCAAACTTTTACAGTGGATGTACCAATGCTTTGATCATTGTTGCAGCCAATTTGGATCCATTAGCCATAATTAGTAGCAATATAATTTATATAGATTTATAGATATATAAATCAGATGGATAAGATATGTACAAATATAGCCATAATAGCAATATAGATATATACATCCATAAATTATTTACAAAAAATAAACTCCGAGCACATTTTCACCCGAGATTTTCCAAACACCGAAAAATCCCACCAACCGCACCTTCCGTCGAGCTGAGGGTGTGCCGAGCAGTGGATTTCGAAATGCCATTCCCAATACCAAGTGCCACTCTCGGTTGGGTGGGCTCCAGGGATGATCTGCGTAAAGCCAAAGATCTGGGGTCTTGTGGTAAGGAAGGCAAATTAAAAGCCAAGTTGAACAAAAAACAAAAGAAAGAGAGCAGTAATCATATCTAGTAATTAGATGTATATAATCAGTAGATATATTATAATATATTTACATCATTGTATATTCTTTAAAAGAATGTATACTTGCAAAAAAATGCTGAATTGTAGCGTATGTAGCCTTATAGAATGTCTTTTTTTTGCCGGAAAAAAGCTTACCCCATCCATGTCCATCCATGTCTTTGAGCACTTTTTGGGCCACTAAAAAAAACGGGCAACACGAAAAAACTGTATTACTCACTTGTTTCATCCTCGAAGACAAAACATCCCGACATGGACGTCAAAAATTGGCATTTTTTTTTACGGAGGACTAGTGCAGTGCAGTACCTGCAGTCAGAAGCTGTCAGGCGATACATGAAGCACAACCTGGTGGATATGAGGTCAGTTTGCCAGGTGCCGGGAGACTTCCGCCGTTGGTTGATTTGCTGAAAATTGGTTGATGGGATCAATATGAAACCCAGAACCATGGGCTCTGATCAATCACAATCGTCGTCATTGTCATCAGTATCATCCTCCTCCTCCTCTTCTTCTTCCTCTTCTTCTTCTTCGTCATCATCATCATCACCATCACAGTATCATCCTGTCCTCCTCCTCCTCTTCCTCTTCGCCATCATCCTCATTATCCTCACAGAAAGATCCAGAATCCATATCAGCTGGGCGTACCACTTGCACAACTATACAGATGTTGAATTTCTTGCTAAATTCTGCATAAACCATAATATGAGCACGTATATACGTGTACTTATAATATATATATATAGAGAGGTACTAGATGATAAATCGACTTGCTTATTGACTTACACCATCTTACCTATCAGCAACCCTACTCATGCGTTATTTCATCCTTTGCCACGCCACAGAATGACAGCCAGGCATCCTACACCGGTGACTATGACAAGCTTCAGGATGTTGAAGGGTCCCTTTAACCATATACCTGGGTAACACTTATCAAACATGGCTTCTTGGCTTGCGATATGCAATAGAAGAAGATCAACAAATTGCAAGGTGTGGAGGTGTCCTTTGAGTCTTGAAAAAAGTGCTTCCATCCTGCCTTTCAGGATGATAGCTGTTTTAGCAAATATACAAAGGAATTGAAAATTGGATGGACAGATTGGAGATCCCCACCCTATGAGTCCATTTTAGTCTTTCGGGCACCCTTCGGCAAGGTAACATGTACGTTTTTCTACCCATATACTATGAAGAATATGTAGTTTCGGACGAAACCTACATGCGGTTTTGGCTTGTTCTGTCGGACAACATGCGATTGATTAGCGATTGGAAACCTGTTCCGCAAGGACTTGTTGTTACTCAACGGGCTGGTGTAGGATTTGTTTTTCCTCTGCTGCTTCTCAACCGCCTATCAGCAGCCGCTCCAGCAAAAACACTTACCTGATATATCTATCAGGAGATGTTGGCAACGGGAGACGAAAAGAGCCTTTTCAATGGTGATTTGAATGGCTTTGTGAACAATGCACCTTGGACACGAGGATTGATTTCGTTGAGCGGGAAAACTCATCATATATAAAGTCATGGAAGTCTATGGTTTGCCATGACCATGAGCAGTAATTATTGCTTTTTCTTTGAGATGATTGAAGTGGGCATGAAACTGTGTGTTGGCATTGAATGTTAGTATGAGTTTACATTGTCCATAAAGTGTTAATCTTTAGCCGCTGTGACCTAAGTATCCCCCCTTTGGCGGTGAATCTTCCTCGATCACGACCTGCGTATAGCATTTGCTGGTAGGGAGCTCGTCAATGATGTCCCTGCTTTGTTTCGTCTGTTGATCAACTAGGGACTACTTGGATCATGGGAAAATTGGCTGCTTCGCAGTACCACACGACCTTGTCACTGCTTCACTGTCGCGACGAAATATAACAGGATGACATGATGACACGTCACGAAACCCTTCAGTTGTTCCATTTTTTTGGGAGAAGTCGAATCATTGTTTTCCAAAATCAAATGTCATTAAAGCGCATCAAGTGGCATATCATACCTTGGATCTACCCCTAGCCAGTATGCCAGTGGCAAACAAAGGTTCAGGTTGAGATTCCCTACTATAGAAATGTCATGTCATTCTGGTGGTGACTAGAATCCTGGGTGGGGGGTAGATCCAAGGTATGATCATTTTGGAGATGGGAATGCTACCGATTCCAAGGTGCTTGTTTGGTAAGAGCTATAAACATTTTACCAACGATTTCCAAATCTGAATTACACCCGCAAAATTCAGGATAGATACCAAACATTATGTTTTTTTTGCAAAAGAAAATTTAAACCTGCGGCTTCAAATGTGGCTATGTATTTTGGGGGTATCTTTCATTCTTCGTTAGATTTCAACCGGGGGGGCGGGGGTTAGGATCCTGGAAAAACCCCGCCGTTTTTCCATCCATCTGAGATCACCGCCTTGCATATGGCTGCCATGGCTGGACAGACGGAGTGTGTGGAGTTGCTCTTGAAAGCTAAGGTGCCAGGGGGTTACAAGATGAGATCCCTAGCCACTCACTCGTCTAGCTGATGTTTTTTTGTTCGTATATTAAAAAAAAGAAATTCAGCACTTGGGGAAGATGAACTCACCCATTTTGACGAGCATATTTTTCAAATGGGTTGGTTGAAACCAGCAACTAGTCGTTATGGGGCCTCTATAATTTAATATCTAACCACCATTGTCCCTGAATTTGGCCAAATTAGGGCCTTGTTTCTTTGGGGGGGAGGCATTGGGGTGTGAAGCCTTAGATTGCCAGAAGAAAGGTGGAGCTATGGGCATCCCGGGGTCCACTTTGTAGGGTTGGTAGGTTTTTCCTCTGTCAAAACAACCTTGGAAGATGATGTCGGATGTTTTGAGTTGGGCCATAGGATATGATGTGTTAAGTGTAATTGATGCAAAAAGCTTCAACCAAAAAAACAATGCTTGGTACTAGTTAAGGATGGTTCTTCCAATCTGGAAACTGACTACCCTCAAAAGCTTCATCTAAGGATTGGAAGTTCCCATTTGCAAATTTTGGGGGCCGATTCCATCATTTTCGGGTCGACAAAATTTGGCAATTGATAAATTGAAGACGTCTATGAATGAAGACATGCTATTCATTTATACAGTTGTATACTGTATACTTCAAAATGAAAGGTCACAACAGTGGCATACATCAAAATGACATTGTTCCTCGTTACCACTTTTTGGGTGACGACATGTACCCCTCACGATCTCCGAAAAATTCCGCAGGCAGATCCCCATGTGAAGGAGAGCATGAACTATGGAAATGATCCTGAGGACCAGATCTTTTTGTGATTATTTTCATAAAGATATATACAGTACATGTACTGTACTGATACTGTATCTGTATGTGCATACATGCAATTTAATTTATGTAGTATGTGTATGTGTGAGCCGCAATCTTATGAAGCCTGTGTATTCAAACCGCAAAATAGAGGACAAGGTTCCATGTATAGGTAAAGCATTGACTGTGCGACATTTGGTTTGGAGCCCATCGATTCAAACAAAACCTAAACCAAGAGTTGGACCCCGGGTTGAAACAAATATATATATATATACATACAGATGTACTCACCCGCGTTGAAGATATGAATGCCAGGTATACATATGTTACGGTATATGTAGATCCATTTTTTGAAGATTATGTTGGACAGGACATACATACCATGCTGTTGTTGTTGTTGTTGTTGCTACCGTTGTTGTTTGATATTCATGAACCACCTGAAGCTGAGAGCAAGTGAATGGATATGAAATGGTCCGGCACTATGTAAATTCAAAAAACATAATCACTGTTGTTTGGAGCTTGACATTGGAAAACCAATTTTTGTCAAGTTCGTTCAACATCGTGAGAACTGAATACCAATGAAAAACTCACACCGTACAAATGTTGTGTGAAACGCATTTCGGGAAAATTCTGCTGTGCTGCTCAGCACTTTTGGTGCACAGCATTACAAAACGCATCGTTTTCCTGGTGACTCAATGCAACTCACGGGGTTTTCCCTGCCAGGACGGCCGGACAGCTTTGGAATTCGCCAAGGCCGACCCGGAAGTAGTTTTTCTGTGCCAGGTATAGCCTGTGATGTATAGCCTGTACGCCCTATTTTGGATGATTACCAACCCCCCTGAAACTAACATTTAAATGCCTGTAAATTGATGATTGGAAGACAAGCCTTTTTTTTTCACGGGTTTTCAGGTGCAAGAGGCTGTGGTCATGGTGGTTGGACTACTACTGGGAAGGGGGGTAACCGGTTTTCCTGTACACTCAACACAAAACTAACAGCTTGCCCTTGAAAATGGATGCTTGGAAGATGTAATTTCCTATTGAAATAGTTCGCTTTATAGGGGACATGTTTGTTTTTGGGGGTGTATACCTTTTGTTGCTTTGCTTTCTTTGTTTGTTTTTTTTCCCTGTAAGTCCCACGGCGAAACTGGCAACGCAAGTGGCTTCAGATTACGGGGATCGCAAACGGGATGCAGGCCGCGGGATATGATGACATCGTTGAAATCCTGGAGCATGCTGAGAAGGATGCAGCGGGTAGGAAGCGGAATATGTGGATAAACCTTGAGTGAACATGGACTGTTAGAGTCTGCTGGAATTTGCATCACCAGGAATAAAAATGGAAATGATATGGCATTCTGAATTCTGCTATGAAATGACATGGCATTTTTCTCATGGACTTAGCATTTGAGTAATTGCATGTACCAGCTTCAGCGAAACAAACTGATCCATGCCCCAAATGAAGGGTCAGTTGTAGCTGAGCTGAGAAATTTTTGAAAGGGTCACGTTTAAAGGATTCTTCAAAAGATCACTCGTTAATTGGAAATATTTTGTTGAAACTGCATCATTTGTTTGCTGAGTTTTAGTTTCAATGATACATTTCATGATATCATCGGCTTTAGTGTGAAATCATCTGAAACATTTTTTGGTTTCAATGATACGTTTTCAATTATTTCATCCACCATTGTCTGATTTAGAGACAACATATTTCATCAGAGGATAATTCTCCCCCAAAGAAGACGAGCATCTTCTCAGGATTCTTCAACACCCGACATCATTTGAGAAAAACAAAAGAACATTTTTAGGGATCTACCATTGGAAGCAAACTATCCTATTGATTCGAGACACATGTCCTATGTCTATACATTTAACAATAATTTCTCTTATTGTACGCACATTAAGATCTAAGGTACGTTTGAGCAACATCAGCATCAATGATTTTGAAGTAGATGATGTGTACTGTAACCAAAGCGTGCATTTGTGTGATCATCTACACACTTGATAACCTCTCCCTAGCCCAAGTATATACAGCAATCCAACTCACCCCCATGCCCCAGACCATGCTAAATAGGTCCAAGAACACCCAACATGTTTCGTTGCACGTGGGATTTGGGCAACCTCGGTGCTTTCTTTGCAGAGTATTCACTTGAATATTCATCACATTTCATCGCAATTGTGGTATGAAAAACCTGTAGACTTAAAGAAATCACGTGAGAAGTTTTCGTTACTTACTGTAAGGCCTTGCCAAAGATACAACATGTTGTTCTTAAAAGTTGAAAATTGGGCTTGGGGTTGTTTGCAATCCTTCAATATCCATCATGGGGTCGCCCATTCCTCATCTCCAAATTACTAGCTATCCATTCAAAGTTTCGTTTCTAAGCCCTACATGGGATTGAACTGATTGAACATGATCCAATTTGCAGGAATATTTTCTCAACAGGCTTCTTTCCACCACCACCACGAAGCAAACATCGGGACTTCGGGACATTTGACCCGACAACCTCTCCACCAGGAGATGCCTTATGGTTGGTATGTTCCCTCTGGCGAAGGAAACAATGCCAAGGTGCAGTCCAAACCCCTCCCCACAAAATGCATCCGGTGAAGCCCGACTGTCCCTTTAAGGCCGAGATTTTTAAGGCCGAATTTTTCAAGGGTTGAATTTGTGGGGTTGGTGCTCCTTTACAGGCAAAACCAACTCGATGAAGTTTTGTCGCCATTTTGCTGGCAACAAATCGGCAATGAATGTTGGGATTTTTGCAATGACCATGCCCCAATGATTTTGGCTTTTGACATTTCAAGTTGAAGTTGAAATGCCAAAAGGATCCAAAAGATATGGACATTTTTGGCAGAAAGATGAAGATTGTCTAAAAAGGCTGGAGAATTTTCATTGTAACTGCTGATCCCAGGTGAATCATTAGGAAGAAACCGGCTGAAACAGGCCATGATCTAACAATCTTCATGAGGGGCGGCAGTGCACACTTGACCACCAGTCTGATCTTGGGGCGAAAGACATGTTTAGTCTAGTCCATCACGATAATGATCATCGTCACAATTCTGATGCTAAAACATGCTAAGACCAAATAATGATTTTTTTTTTTTNTCATCGTCAGCATCATCATCATCGTCATCGTCATCGTCATCGTCATCGTCATCGTCATCGTCGTCATCGTCATCATCGTCATCGTCATCATCGTCATCATCATCATCATCATCATCATCGTCATCGTCATCGTCATCATCATCATAATAATAATATAATCATCATCATCATCATCGTCATCGTCATCGTCATCGTCATTGTCAATCAGTTGCTATTCATGATTTATCCTATCTCCTCTGGTGTCTGTGTCACAGCATCTACGGCAACTCTCTTGCAAGTTGATCGAGTTCTATCGCCGTCGTATCAGAGGTCTACAACTGCTGGGAATGGGGCAAGAAGCCAGCGAAAGGGTGCGCGTTTTGAGGGGCTGAACTTTCATTGGTGCACAAGGGGATATGACAACATACATACACCCCTTAAAATTAACATGGAACCTAAACATCACCCAATTCAAAAGGGGCAATCATCTTCCAAATCTCCATTTTTGGGTTCCATGTAAATTTTCCAGGGTGTACATACACACAGTCCTGTGAACTTTGAAAACCAATTGTTAGTGCATGAGACTATTGGAATCTCCGAATCTCCCGAGGAACAAGATCATCTCGAGAAACATGTGAGTTGTTTAAATGCAGCTGGACTAATTAATGAAGACTACCATAGAAGCTAAAAATCAATGGTTGGAAGATGAAATGTTGCCATGGAAAGATATTAGAGCAACTCTTTAGATCTTGAAGATACGGGTTTGACCTCTTTTGGAACACAATGATTATCAGTTGCAAAAGGACTGCTGATGAAAATAAATACAATATATGTAAAGTGATGTAACATCATGTAAAGTTATGTAAATTACACGTAAGATTACGTAAAGTCATCCATTTTAGTTCGAAGTAATTACTTTTATTCCGATTCGATGATGGTCATGACTGCTGTAACTTGGACAAACATGATCACTTCGTTGGGCTTTTCGGCGGTCGATGCCGAGATTTTTACTCCCTAACTATCCGACCCGTGAGAATAAACAACCCCAAAACACGTAGGATTCCAGTGCCCCATTTATTTTTTCGTAATTCTGTTGGGCGTAGTGTTGATAATGGTAGGATACACATGCAAATTTCTCGATGAAAAATTTGCCGAACTTCCATTATCTTGTTTACGTAGGACGGCAGTTTCGAACAACCTTTGCCTTTATCTAATTTAGACCAAACCTTTTGCAAAACGTTTCGTTCTCTCATCCAACCCAACCTTTTTCCATTGCAAGTTTTGTAGGTACTTCTCCTCTCGTCCTGGTGCAGCAGAAGCCAATGGTTTCTTGAACCAAATTCGAATATGAACGAACCAATGAAGCTCGTGTTTGTTTGTTTGGTTGGTTGTTTGTTTGTTTGTTTGTTTGGTTGGTTGTTTGTTTGTTTGTTTGGTTGGTTGTTTGTTTGTTTGGTTGTTTGTTTGTTTGTTTGGTTGGTTGTTTGTTTGTTTGGTTGTTTGTTTGTTTGGTTGGTTGTTTAATTGTTTGTTTGGTTGGTTGGTTGGTTGTTTGTATCCAAAGACGACGCTTTTTGAGACATTGGACACCGGAACTACACTGGGGCCGCAGCTTTTGTCGGAAAAAACCTCCGAAGGTTTTGATCCTATGAAGTATGGCACCGGCCCAGTGAAGGATGACGATGATGAGGTGGGATTGATTGACTGATTTGATGAGAATGGAAATTTGAAAAAGGAACATCAGCGGAAACCATCCACCTCCCATGACCTTGTTTTCCAGCCGTTAGTTTTGGGGGGAAGGTACCGTTAGCTGATATGGGTACCCCTCCCTGAAACCAACAGCTTGCCCCTGAAAATTGGTGGAGTTGGAAGACAAGACTACGTTCCTTTTTAAGGACGGTCCAATTTCAAGGGCTCCCTGGTGGTTTTGGGGGGTTTGTACAGCAGTTTTTGCGTTATAAGCCTTATATTACATGTTTTTTCGGTATGCTTAGGCCAATGGCATTATGACTTGACTCCTTTTTGGATCATGGATTTTACAAAAACGGCTTTGATTTTCTCATTCATTCCAATATGAACACCGCCCTTTTTTTCAAGTCACCAAGTCACAAGTGAAGTCTAAGTTTTTTTTTGGATTCCCATGGGATTTTACAACAAAGACCCCGTTTTCGGAACTTCCGGGGTGTCGCAATCTCCAAAAAAGAAAATACATCTTCGCGGCCGCATTTTTTTTTCTCGAGGAGGAAGTGGTGCAGAAATTGGATGCCCCAAAGATTTCGGCGGCACCAACCAAGGTGGGATTCGTTGAGGGGGGTGGTATGTGTTGTTTTGTTTTTTTTCTAATTTGGCTTCATTTGAAGTTGCCAAATAGAAAGCTGATCAGACTTCCAATTTCTAGATATCATACATCTATATGAATAAAGACCCGGACTTGTCATTTTTTTTCGACTTTCCTTCCCTGCAGTTTAAGAATTAAGGCCTTACCAGCACCTAGTGCTGGTACGCCTGCATCCCTTCCAGCAGGGGGCCCTGAAGCTAAGCTTGATGTTGGGCATCAACCGGATGGTTCCAGAGCATGGGTCCACCATCTAAGGTGGCCTTGCTGTTTCCGGGTCAAGGCTCTCAATGTGTTTGGGAAGCTCAGCTGGTTGCTGTTGCCCGGTTTTTGTGAGGATGTAGGTTGATTGCTGAAAAAACCTGCAGGTTGCGGTCAGTCGCGGATCAAAATCCATGGTCAAGTAGTGGTCCCACTTCCATGGAATTAGCTGCTAGGTGAGGTGATTCGGCGATTTGATGTAACTCTCGCAGTTTCAGCCATCAAGAGAGCTCAAAAAAGAGATGAACCACTTCTGTTTTGCAAGTAGGAATCTAGAAACAGGGCCAAACATAAACATGGACTTCAACAAAAACTCCTAATTTTGAAAGGAAAACACTTTTCCAAAGCATTACAGTATTTTATAGATAGTTTTTAGGATCCATTCGTCGAATTTCCTCGTTGTAGTTTAACCTCATCAATCTTTAAGGTCTCACTGCAGCCTCAGTCCTGACAAAAATACAGCCCGCAGATGGTGTCCCGTTTGTTTGATGACTTGTTCAAATTACACTTTGGAAAACTAACATGACAATGGAAAAACAACCATTTGGAGATGTCAATGTATCTCCAATGAATAATTGGGATTTTCCATTGCCATGTTTTTTTTGTTTTTTTTCTTTCTGGGTCTTGCATAGGCGCAACAAATGCCTCAAAGACATTGTCTAAAGAAGCCTTTTGGGGGACCCCGGCCCCAAAATCGTAAGATTCCATCAATGGTGTTTGAATATGATTGTTTATCTATGATAAAATACATATCAATTTCTACATATGTCACTCACCCACATTTTTCCATTTGCTAAACCATCCGGATGGAACTTCCTGGTCCGTTTGTTGGTTTCATGACATCCATCCATGCCACAGGAGATAACCATTGATGTCGTCAGGTTGGGATGTTGAAGCAAGTCAAAGACATTCCTGCCGTGGAGGTCAGGGGGCGCACTTTTCTCGGTAGGATGGTCACGTGATGGAGGTCGGCGAGGTAGGTGATGTTTTTTTTTGAAAGGTCAGAATTCCCAGGTTTTTGAGTGAATTCTTTTCTAGGTGGTGGTTTCAAACATTTTTTTAAATATTTTACCCCTATTTGGGGAAGATTCCCATGCTGACTACTATTTTTGGGATGGGTTGAAACCACCAACTAGATTTTGACATAGAGATTATTTGAAGAGCTAAACCAAAAAGTGGATGGAAATTGGATATTTGAGGTGCTCCTCATGGAAAATATCATTGGACTTAGGTTTGATGCTAGCTGTTGCTCTGAAACATCATTGATGCTAGGTTTTCGGCTTTTGGAACGTTAGACCAATGTTAACATCAGCGAATCTCATTTGATGTGTGTACATTTATTATATATATATATATACAGACATTAAGTATATGTATGTGTATATGTATGTGTATATGAATATTGTATATGTAGCAATCTTGAAGAACCTCACTTGAAATACGGAATGTGATGCTGCTAACATGACCTCATATCATTTAAACACATCCAGTTGGGTGAAATATGAGAATGCATTTCCTTTGAAAGCACCATTGTTTGGGCGGAGGTTTTTGAGAAACTTTCCCATGGTGAAGCGCTTTTAACTTCCACGATCGGATCCAATTATGACCAGGAAGACAATCCTGCCGTCCTAAGAGGAACATGGTCCTCCAAAACATCATGATTCCAGAGTCAAACCGCTTTTTCCAGGGGAAAGTGTAATATGATTCTAGCAACTACCCTGACAGAAGGCATCACCCCCAAAAGGTAGCCGATATGAGAGCGTGTTCTGGAAGTTTCGTTGATTATCGGCAGGTTCTTGAAATAAGTGATTTGTTTTCACGACTTAAAATCTACAAAACACTCCAGTATTCCACGGTTTTGGTGAGAGGTCAATTCTAGTGCTGAATTTCTGGATATGTTTGGACCATTTTGACTTCGCACTTGCCGGCATCTTTTGGCTTGTTGTGCAGTTACGCAACTTCTTACTACAGAACCCATTGTGACCTAGGGCAGCTTCTCTTGTAGAGTTTTTGATCAATTCACCTGCTTCAGAAAACCATAGGGAAGCTTGCAGATTTTTTTGTTTTGATTCTATATACAAATATCTATCTGAATATATATATATATATACATATTCCATTCTTAGGATGGTACAGTGTATATAGATATAAATACACTATATTTTTGATATATACTTCAGAAAATTCTGTACATCTCACATGGCGCAGCCTCGTTTCAACCTCTCTCCACCATCGACACTGACACCCCGGTTCTGTTTGAAATATTGATCCAATGATGCGCTGCTTCCTGGTACTTGCAGCGGTGGGGGGGCCTCGGTATTATTGCAGATTGAATCGAACAAAACGAATGGTGTTGAAACGAAGACGACTCCAGGTTTTTCAACATGGAAAACAAACAAATGGAACTTTTGGAAGATTATATGTTCTTTTTTAAAGAGTGGTAATTTTCCAGTCTCAATTTCTTTTTTTGTATACATAAAAAGACTTAATTTGCTAGCTGCAAGTATTATTCTAGTGTGCAACACTGCGGTCAATTTTTATTTGTTGAGAGACTTTGTAAACACACATCCTGTTACCACGAAACCAAAAAAAACGGTAAAAACCATCCATCCCCATTTTCAATCGTCAGTGGAGGTGGTGGTTCAAAGCGATTCGCTTCCTAGCAGTTTTGAGGTGCGCATGGACATGGGGTTGTAACAGTTACCTCAAGCATTTCCTATATGAGGCCGGGTTGGAAATCCTATAACCCTGGACCTATGTGGAGTTTAAGTCAAAGCCATCGGGACGTCATGGCACCAAATTTTTTTGCGGCATGTAGTTATACAGTTATACTTGAATATGGTTTGAATAGTTCAGTTTGAATAGAAAGCATCTCAAAAAAGAATCAGTGATTCTACTTGATTTTGGTGAAGGGGAATCCATTGGAATCTGAATAATCTGAAGAACTTGACGAACATCAACAAAAAACGACCAAAAACTCTCCATATAGATTCCCCATTTCCACGGCTTTGAAGACACAGAAAAGCTGTTCCTTAACGGACTCGATTTTAACAAACTGTGGGTCGAGTCAAGGGTTGAAGAGGTTGAAGGCTTGAAAGATGAGCAAAAAAGATGAACAAGTGATACATGTCCGATCTTTATGGACCATTTTGGGTGATTTTTTTCCATGGGAATCGAAGGGTACTAAAAGGTACCATCATCCCTTTACATGAAGGTCTTTTTTTAGGCCGTATTTCTTGCGGGGATTTTTTATTCAAAAGGCTTGAATCACGATCTCTCTAGAGAACTGCAACAGGAAATCGGAAAACAGTCTGAACGAAACTGGCTGAACGAACTTTTGTTTGCAAGGATGATGAGTGCACCGATAGTGGAGAAAGTAGGGACGCCAAAAAGGTATGAATGGTGCTGAAGCTGAGTGACCTCACACCAAATGGTGGTTTAGTAAGGGAAATCCCCTTATTTCAGGGAAATCTAGGTTGGTGAAATGTTATTCCATTTGGCCAGATAGATGTTTCGTGTAAGTTTATTGGTTCACCAAGACTTCCAAGAGCCAAAGCCCTGAGCTGACGACCAGCGTGTAGAGGCTGCACCACCACCACCATTACCACCATCACGATTCATCATCATCACGATTCATCATCACGATTCATCATCATCATCATCATCATCAGCAATTGATCTGTATCTGCGTGTTCAGCTTTATCATTCAATCGCCACCCCACTTTTTGTTTTCTTCTTCGATCGCGACCACGTGTGGTCATTATCAACCATTATGAATACATCATCATATGTTCACATGAACTTATATATAACAACGTACAACACACTTCAACTTGATATCGATACATGTTCCAATCATTCTGAATGTGCTTTAATCACTGGGTGGTGATTTCAACGATTTTTTGGAATGTTCACCCCCAAAAAAAAAACTTGGGGAATTTTTGGATTTCCAATTTGACCACAGTACTTTTTTTTTTAAAGATGGGTTCGTTAAATCCACCAACTTTCCGGAGGATCAGATCCCACTTAGTAATATGAAGTATCCACCTCACGAACATTTCAGATGGGTTGGGTGTTGACCCACCAACCAGAAAATCCACAAACATCTCACCCCCAATGGGACGAGAGGAGGGTCCCCATGGGACAAAAATCGCCCCAAGGCAATGGCGGTTTGGAACTGCTCCAACGGCAAAGTCGCAAACTCTCAGAGGTTGGGGGGTGGATTTTTTTTTGACTTTCGCGAATTAATTGAAAAGGTGGAACTTACAAAGGGAGCTTTAAAAATGGCTTGTTATAGTACAAAGAATATTGAGTTACTGATTTCAAACCAAGATGATGATGATGTGTTTTGGAAAATGATTTTTATTTCAGATGAGTGGAACGGAGTCTTGAAGACTGACTTACTCCGAGTTTGGAGTGGGAAGTTGTTGATTTTCAACCGGAGGGAGCTGGGCAACCTTGCAGATATATCCAAATTCTGTTGACAACTCGGTGACCACATCTTCGACATGTCGAATCCGATCTCCAAAAAACCAAGTTTCGTGTTTTCTTTGAAGGATCAACGGTGGGATGTTATGTTTCAACATGTCTTTGATGCAGAAAATGAAGTTCCCTACTTGTCGGGTGCTGGTGACATATGCTTTTCCTCCTTTCATTCTTGGCAGAATCTTCATGCAATTTCTTCTTCAAACTCAGTTTTTGTTGGGTGGTTTTAAGGATTCAACTTTCAAAATAGATGAAGGTTTCAATCACCAGGGTGACACCTGGCCGTTTTCCCGATTTTTTACAAAAGAAAGTTTCCAGGGCAAAAAAGTCCCACGGGTCCGAAACCGAAAGCCGAAAGCCAGGAGAATCAGGAAGGCTGGGGAGGCCAATGACTCATCAGTGGAAGATGGGGCGGTGGAAGGTGAACTCCCAGACTTTTCATCCCTGGTAGGGATGGGAGAAACTCATCTCATCAACCTTCTTTCATTACGTAGGGGTTTATATCATCTATTTAATACATATATATATATATATACGCCCATTATAAGGATTCCATAGGATTCACGTCATTATTTCGGTGGGATGAGTGAAAATTTACTCCCCAATATAAGGAGTGGATCGACCCTGTCATCAGATGACTTCGGACATCCCCCAAAGTTTTGCTTGCTGAAAATTCAACCTTAGAGTCAAAATATATAGCAGTTAAGTCGGTTAAGTGGTTGTAAAGGGACCATATGAAGCAACATATACGAGCTGTGCCATCTACTTTTTTAGATGCTTTTTAATACTTCGAATATATACTTTCGGAGTGTTAGTTTTGAAATTTAGATTGCCAGCTTCCCAGAATCTCGAATCCTTTCTGTTTGATGAAAATTGGTTGGGAAAACGGTCATTTTCAAGCTAAAATCAGAATTAGGCACCTTGTCCACAAAAATATCTGAGAAATGTCCTTGTCAAAAGGCTTGAATTTGAGGATTTGATTTTCATGCTTTTGTCAGACCTGGAGCCTTGCACAATCTGACTCTGAAAAGACACGGGGGTCGCGCTTGTGGGAAAAACACACGTGGAATATCACACAACTCGAGGGTATTTTGAAGATCTCCTAGCCAGGAAGCTGTGCTTCATACGGTTGCAGGCAGAAATCGGTCACGGGGTTTGGATTGAAGGGAACACCGTGGACACCGATTGAAGGAAACGAAAGAGAAAACCCTTGGAATCTTATGAAGATTCTAGATATATCTTGATCTCGTTACTGAAACGAACCTCTTTTGATGCTTTTACCTCGTTTGATGAAAGAGAGAAGATCTAGGAATCTCCAAAAGAAACGAAACCCTCATTTTCCGACTCTATAGTTCGCCCTTTGGGACCCTGTTAAGTTCGTCAAGGTGGGAATCCCATTGTCCTTCGTCGGAGCCAGGCACGGCTACCATTCCTGGATGAAATGTCAATGCAACGCAGGCTGTGAGCATTATGGCAACTGTTGCTCGGTGTCCCAGGGTGCAGACCGTAACTCCAAACGGGCAGTGGATCTATCTATAGATGAACGTGTTCATTTTTGTATGGAATTCTGAAAAACGACCCCCCTGGGGAGTGTGGTTTAGGAAAACAAAGTCGTTCACATGAACATACTCCAAGATCTAGCAATGTATATCAGATCACAATTGACAACATATATATATATATACATATATGATATGCAAACATATATATATATATACATATCATTTACGTATATTTATATATATATATATATTATATCGTTGTGATGTCACCAACATTCTTTAGTTTAAAACCATGGTGATATTTATGATGGACTCAGGTGGAGACTTCCGGTCCAAATGCGTCGGGGAGACTCTGGGATTTTTTTCATAGGGCCAAGGGAGAAGGGCTTCGTTTAAAATGGGAAGATGTTTTTTTTTTGGGGGGGGTTAGAGGATTTGAGATTGAGATGCATTTTTGACAATCTGTTTACAGTACTATATCCAAAATTGTTTGAGTATTCCAACAATGATTTTGATTCTTGACATTCTGTGTCAACTCATTTGCCATCTTTTAGTTCAATATAATGCTACAAATTTGTTAGTTCAAAGCAAGGCAAATTGGATGTTTGTGCATCCCGTTTCGAAGCGCTTCCTACCATGCTGATTGGGGTCATGAAAGATGCAAAAAAGCTAAGATAAATTGGAGTCTATCTGTTGGACCGACCGTTTTGGGGGTCTAAAAACCATCTGTTTTTTTTGGGGGGTTTTCCAAGCTTTACCAGTCAAAATCAGGGAGTGCTTGTCAGATCCCTCCTTTCTTATTTTGGAGCAATGGCTGTGCCAGATTGAATTGTTAGTAGAGATCGTATGATAGCTGTCCAGGGATGCAGTTGACCGACAGCAATCCAATCAAAGTTTTGGCGGAAAGGCAGCCCCGAAAACAATGATGCCACCGAATTGAACGCAACAGGTTTCTCTTGTTTTTACTGTCTGGTTTACTGTGTTTGCATACTAACACAAATTATACAAATTGTATATACAAATGACATATACAAATTATATACAGATTACATGATGTACAAATTAGATGCAGATGATATACTCATCATATGAATATATCTCCTGTACCTTCGCAGCCTTCGCATTTGGTTTTCATGTCTTCTCAAACTCTCCGTCGAGGTGAAAGATTCACAGTCTGGAGGCAATGGACCTTGGTGAAAAACAGGATGGTTGTGATATGAATATTATGAGTTCATGTTATTTATAGATGGAAATATATATATATATATTTTTTGTACACACACACATCTTAAAAAATGTATGTAAATATGTACCTGTGATTGCTGGCTGGCTTGCTACATGTAGAAACAAACTTGAGATGCACAGTACTGATGTATGGAATGAACACATGATTGTCATAATGGTATATCATGATGGTAAAATGTTTTCGGTATGCCTTGTTTGGAAGACCTGAAAGATTAAGGGCATTAAGGGCCTGCGGAAACCAACTTCGTGTGGAGAGGATTTTAGTGGATAAGGCGACCAGGTGACCATGATAAATGCACCCCATGGATACCTATGGGGGCCTGTGGGTCAAGTAATTTTTATGAAGACCATGATAATAACACTCCAAGAGGAAGTGATTGGGGCAAATCTGGGAATTTACCCAGATACTTGGAAAATCTTGGAAATTTTGTATGACTTTGTTGGTGGCTTCTCATTGCTTGGGTTTGCAAACCCCAAGTATGGACCTGTGATTTCCTCCTTGGCTTGGTTTTCACTTACTTGTTCAATCTGTAAATGGAAGGTTCCTCCTTACTAATTTACTTTTTTAGGTGTTCGTTTAAGAAGGTCGCCCACTGAAAAACATGGCCAAGAAATTGAAAGAATTTGGTGAACATCAACGGATTCCTTTGATCGATAAAACCAGCAGATTGGGGTTGGTACTCAACGGTTTTTGGAGATTTTTGATTGTATTCTAGGAGGATGGTCACCAGTCCCATTATCTCATTTGCTTCATTTATGGCTTTGCTTCAATGTTGGACAGGTTCTTGTGCGCAATATGGATGTGGGTCACTTGGACGGAGCGCTTAGTACCACGACGTTGGCGATGGGGTCAGTGATGCTAGAAATTTGATGAGACAGCTTTTGCAAGTGTGGGCTCTTGAAGGGGTCGTTCCCCACCAAAAAAAGGCACAGCCAAAGTGTGTTCACAACAGTAGAGATACAGCATTATTTCTTTAGCAGTCCTGTTGTTGTGGTGGGTTAGTTGACTTGTACATCGGATCTGGGCAATCTATAACGACCTCAGCCGAGGTCACCCCAAATGGTGGTTTAGTAAGGGAAGTCCCCCCAAATATGGCCGAACAAATCAGGCCAAGGATTTATAAATAAATTGCCCAGAATCGGATACTTTGTTTTCTGGATGGCCGCAAGTGTTTGGTAGCGAAAGATTCCTGCCGAGCTGCTGGTTGTTTTTGTGTCATGTTGGGTCGTGGGTCGTTGGTTGGTTGGCTGAGGGGTTCCTACGTAGCGAGTCACTCCTGTCAATGCACCGAGCAATGTGCCCAATATGGAAATTGCTGCTGGGGAGCTTGGGCAGCCTGACAACTGACATTGGTAGACTTGTACAATACTTTTGTTGTAGCAGAGTGATTTACACAAATTTATTTGCCACACATGATGTTTGTTGCTGCTTGTCATGCTTCAACAGCTTACAAAAAACAACGTTTTCTCTCAGATTTTTGGCATGAAAAAAAATCATCCTTGGAATAAGCGGTAGTTGAATTTTGAAACCTCAAAACCGCTGAGGCTCGGATTTTGGAACGACATGTTCTAAGGTGCGACCTTTTGGGACTGGAGATATGTGTGACTCCATAACAAAGCAAAAATTGTAAAAACCAACAATTGTTCCAACAATCTGAGAAGATTTCTGCTGAATTTTTGGAGGGCTTTGTTTTCGGGATTGTTTTTTTTTCTGGGATTCTTCAAAAAAAAACAGAAAACTAAGCCTCAAAAGTGAAGAGATGGAATTTTGGCAAAAAAGTCATCTCCATGTAAGCTTTTCCTTCGAAGACTTGGAGAGTCGGCATGTCGTGTTCAGTGTCGGAGTTGTGAAGAAACACCGACACCAAAACTGGGGAATATGGTGTGAACGACATGTGTTCACCAAATTAATAGAACTTGACTGTGAAAACAACAACAAAGGAACAGAGGCTTTCTCAAAGTCATCCCCCACAAAAAGTGTTGCTACAGCAGATATTTTTACTCCAAATTGAATTTTTGCTGCTTCGCTTTTTGGGATTTCTCGATCCCGTCAAGGAGCCGGAGACCACCCAGACCTCGACAACTACAGGTGCGAACCGCGATTTTTGTGAAACGCCAAGCGGCAAAAATGCCGAAATGCCATCGGTGGCAGTTGGTGCTGGGTAGTAAATATTGGTAGGATATGCTTGAATATCCCATAGGATTCATGTATGGTATACTTCCCTACATTTAGTTGATGTCTAATGTTTATGGTAAATGTAGGTAAATATACCATACATGGATCCTGTGGGTATGGCCCGCAAGATGACTCCTAGGGTCAAGATCATTCACATATGGAGGGAGCCACTTCTAGTAGTATAGTGACTCCTTCGTTATAGTTTCTATAGTGATTGAACTCAGTGCCTGTATTTTATTAATGATACAGTTGATAGATAAAATCTTGCACCACCTGGGATGCATGAAACCCGCCAAGTTTTGTGGAGTAAACTACCTTTGAACTGGTGCAAGATTTCCGCAGTTAACAGTACTGTATCAGGGATGATATACAATTTTTGGATGCTGTTGGGAGCCCCCCCCCCCATGATGTTCTTCCAGATATGATTGTGCTGGAGTTTTGAGTTGATGGAGATAAGCTAAGTTATTCAGTCACAGGATTTGTAATGTAGGTGTACACTAGTGAGAGATCCATAAAAGATCATGCTTTCTTAGATGGGTTTTCTCTTCAATTTTTTTTGAAACCTCACAGTGTCTGCCAATCTCCAATCCCTTTGCCGCCTTTGCCTTTTTCAGAGGTGATATTGAGGGCACAACAAACTCAGTGATTTCTTGGTGTAACACTTAAACTTGGATAAATTGGAGACATCTCCCAGTCTCGTGTTTTAGTTAATCCTTCAGTGTGGAGTCCAGGAGGATGGTCGCCTCCAAGTACACCGATGCCTGCCTCGACCTATAGGCCGATGTTTTTTCCGTGGCGTTTTTTGGGGAAATCTGTTGGGAAAGTGACGTAAGGAATGCCCTGTTGGCATGTGGAAATATCTCAGTAGAGACATTCCAGATCTTCAAAGAAGTCAAGGGAATTCAAGATTGGAGGCCTAAAGTTTGTTAAAATCCCCAGATGGCAACCTCGAAATTGTTGCCAGAATCTGGGATGAACACAGTTCTTGATGTTTCAACATTGACCTAATGTTCCTTCATTTTTTCACTTTTTCAATAGATTGGAGCGTTTCAATCTTCTACAGAAAGGTATTTTAAAGCTGACAAGGACAGACCGTCCTTTGCACCTTCAAGATGCCTGAAATCGATATCAATTTCAGCGTACGCCAACCCAGATCATTACAGTATACCGTATAGCAAATCATTATTTTCGGGCATCCATGTGAAATCTCCACCACGTAGGACATATGGACATTGCAACTTGCCGGAAATCGACTTACAGCGGTTCTGTTGAGATGCCCAAAAGCTAATGATGGGGTAGTGAATGGCTAGTCCATCAGGATGCAACTAAGGAAGCTAAGATTCGTTTGAAACTTGTTTTTTGTAATTTCTATCTTGAAGAAACAAGAAGCATCAACAAAAAACCCTGGTGATATTAGGGGGGGCTAAGATCTACATATGCTTAAATTTTTGGAACCCTTGGAGGAATCCTCCAAAATCCCACGACGCGAATCCATCATCATCCTCTCAGGTTGACCTGGAAGGCTCAGGCACCAGGGGGGAACAGGAGGTTTTCCTTTCAGGGAAAACCCTCCTTTTTTAGGGTAATTGGTTTTGGGGACATGTCTTGGTTTTTTTTGGGGACATGTGGACATGGTGTTTGTATGTCGTTTTTGAATACTGTTACAGTTACGGTGTTTTTGTTTGGTCAAAGAATGTCCGAAAAAGAATCTTTGGCACATGTTTTGTCACTCTTGTTGGTCAGAGTTTCTACTTGCTTCTTGTGTACTTCGGATTTCGCGTTGGTCCTAAACTTTCCGAAAAACTGGTTTCCTAAAGGTGCCAAAGTTGAATTCCCGTGCTTTCCCTACATCTTTCGGACCGCAGGGGCGAGATTTCTTCAATCAGTTCAATTTTCTGTGGGACGATCCAAACCATGGTTGAGAGCCCAGGGTGGGGTGTCTCCGGAACCCGTGGAGTTTTCAGAAACAAACAGCACGCTAATAAAATGTTCGTTCGAAGGAGGGGTTGGGGTTGGTCGACATTTACATATTATGTATATATATATATATACCTAGAGTAATTATGAGGTTTCTAGATTTATATACTGCATAGATTTATGGGTTTCTAATTGTCCATTTTTCTCTTATGGGTGAGTATGTCCTTAAGTAACACCACACGTATTTTTGTGGAACGAACGTTGAATCTCTATTTGTTGCAGATCCAGGGTTTCGCCATGGCGACTTCTCAGATCACTGAAGCAAGTTGAGTGATCAACGGCCCCTGTTTCGGATCCGTACGGTTGATGGTTCAGAAATCCCATTCCCAACCACCGTTTGGATGGTGCAAAAACTTCGGTAGATTTTTAAGAAGGTAAACTACCTCCCCCTCAACTGGTGAGTTTTACCGGATTTCTGGTTGCCATCAACAGTAGCAAAAAATCTAATCAACTTCAAGTAATTTTTGTCATTTTTGCTCAGGTTTTCCCCTATCACTTAACCCACCTGGGACCTGAAATCACACCGCGGCCCGCTCCCCCAGGTTCAGCCCAATATCTCGTCCCACCTCAAGCGGAAGAAGAGGGCGTGGTTGAAGCAACCAGCAACTTGCTGTTGGATTTTTTCAGATGTAGAATTCAAACCTGGAACCTGAAACAACCAATTTTTAGTGGAAACAGTTTATTTATTATATCATGAATTTTTAGTGGATGATTCCCAATTTTTTATTTGAACTACCACTTTTAATAATGTAAAGATTTGGGAATCATCCAATTGAACAATTGGATGGTTCCAGGTTCCATGTTTGAATCATCTCTGGACATCTGTGATGTCCCAAAAAAAGAGCAGCTGGCCATCTTGGAAAAGAACCTTTTAGATGAGATTTTATGTATATAACTTATCTAATCTAACCCATTGACTTTTTGGCTTTTCAGTGGTGAAAGGGAATCCCTTTGTTTGGTAAATATTTCTGTTGCGAGCTGATCCCCAACTTTCCAAGACTCATGATTGTTTTTGTTCCAGCTTTTCCAAATCATTTTTGGACACTCATCAAATCAGGACTCAATGGCCATGGTGGGATTTGGTGGGTAAGAGTTGGTGGCTTCTTGTTGTAGGAAACCAATTTTTGAAAAAACAATTGGTCCTACTGTTGATGGCAACCAGAAATCCGGTAAACTCACCAGTTGGTCCGGCTGATAGTTGAAATCCCATTATTTACAAGGTTTTTTGCACCATCCAAACGGTGGTGATCGCCGGAGTTCTGAACCATCAACAGTCATGGGCTAAGACCACCTTGGGGACTGAAGAAGGCAAGGGTGCCATGCACCAATTGCAAAGCTTCCCATCAAAATGGCACCCCCACGTTTCAGCTAAAGATACTAATTTGACAAGATTTCTTTTTCCGGTTCACTGACTTCGTGATTTTATCCCAGAGAATTTTTTTCATTCAACTCGGGGGGAGTAAACACCCCAGCCATTTCCTTAAAGATTTGGATTCATCCAATTGAAGAAGCAACCATTTGTAAATGGTTGGCCTTGGGGCTCCAGGTTGGTGGTTTTTCATTTTGCCAAAAATTCCTCCTGGTCTAAACCCACCGATGGGTTGCCAATTTTTTCACATGCCTTGGGGCCGATCGAGGCAACTGGGCTATCATCCGCGCTGGCCGACGTAGCCCTCAGTTGGTAGTTCCCAGGTTTTTGTCGCCGAGGATTTTGAGAAAGCAAAATCTCATTGTTGACCCAAATTTGAAAGAAACAATCCATAGGACTTTTTTCTGTTTTGTCTATTTACCACTCTTTTTCCATCTATTACTTGTATTGGCTTGATTTTGAAAGAACTGCATTTTGAACGGATTTTTCGAAAGCATCGCGGCCTTGATCATTTTGCGTTGAGGGGATTCATGAGGATTGATATTGATATTTTGATGGGTGGATGCTGAACAAACTTCAATTCGATTTTCATTATTTAGATGTTGTGGTTGGTTGCCATTCTTGGCTTTTTTTTAGTGAAACCAGGTTCAAGTTGGTGCACTGCTTTCAAGCAGCAAGCGGTGTTGCTGTCAATTATTGCCCAAATGATTTGTGGTTTGTAGCCACATTGGATGTTTCCAAAAATAGGGGTACCGAAAAATGGATGGTTTATAATGGAAAACCCTGTTCAAATGGATGATTTGGGGGTACCACTATTTTTGGAAACATCCATATGTAGCCATCGTTGTTTTCATAATAGTCTTGGAAAAGATACCGACATGGGAAAATGAATCATAACAACCTCAGATGACAACATTTAAAGTTGTCTAGCAGGGGTGAATCACTCTGAATGAAGACTGGCAACAGTTGTCATTGCGTTCGTTTTTAGATCATATTCATAGCAGATGTTCTAGATGAATATACGCATACTTATCGATATGTATACTGTACCATGCAGATGTTTTTCCCCCCAGAATTTCCAAGGGCTTCCGATATCCATGACCTAGTTTCTGACCTTCAAATTCTGCAGTTTTTGTTCCCGTGAATTTGTTTCAGAGATCTTAGATCTGATCTGCGCATGCAACTGATCTGTTGCGACTGATGAGGTACAAATACAAGAGGATGACGGCACGCGTTGCAACCTGACTTTGATAGGGTGATCCAAGATGGGCGGACAAGAGAAGAATCATCCAGAGCAGCATGATTTGCATAGTTCAACCAGGACACTGACATTTCATGGCATTTCCCTGTTCATCTTTTGAAGGTGAATGTCAAACAGATGGCCGTGCCTATAATGTGGGCAAAAAAATATCATAAAATCTCAACATTTGCAATACATATATGAGAGTTGAGCAAAAGGTCCTTGAAAGGGGTTTCCTTTGCGTAAGCCTTTCGGTATGCAATTAACAGTCTCGGCTAAAGTTTTTTTCTGAAATGGCGAAAGAAAATTTTTTTCTGGCTAAAGTTTTGGCGAAAGTTCATGTACACATGTCTAAATTTGCATTGTACATATTTGCACTTAGTGTTTATTATGTATTAATGTTTCATGTTGTAAAAACTATTGGGGGATTTTTCGCGAAAGTTTGGCGAAAGTTTTGCTAAAGCCTTGGCGAAAGATGGCCTTCCCTCGAAAGCTAGGTGGCCTAAACTGTGGACTTGTTGTGTCAGAACTGGCCGATGAAGGTGAGCAAGGACCAACATCTTAAAGCAGAACGTAAATGTTTAAGTGCAGCGGCCGCAGAATGAAGTGTGACAAGGGATCAGACGCCTGGAACAATTTGAGGATATCACACATCCATGTTTTTTTTCAAAATCTTGGCCAACATGTACCGCGAAAGATAAACATGGAGTTCGCGAAAGTTCGGCGAAAGAAAATTTTTTTTGGCGAAGATGGCGTTTTCCAGATGAAAGAATTTAGAACAACCCTCATATCTAATTCGTACACTTAAAAGCAAGGAGTGTCCATAGGGTGGTAGTTCAATTTGGGTCAACAACATCCCCTTGTTTCTGACGCATGTTGATACCAGCGTCTGAAATTCATGATTTTTTTGAGGAATCCAAAGCTTCGTGGAAGAACTTCTTGTCCATCTTCAAGTTTCTTGGAAGTGCAAACCTGCAAAATTTGGGCCCGAAAAAAACCAGTTTTGAATTTTGAATGTTTCTTTTTCACTCTTATAAGTAGGGTTATAACTGAACCCCAGTTACCTATTTCTAAGGCCATTTAGAAGGGGTTATTTCTGGTAGGGACCCATCTTGTGGTTATTATTGCTGAGAAAAGACATGATGATTGGTTCTTGCTGATGTACTGTCACCGTTGTTCGCCACAAGGGGTGGACATTTTTTGTCTCCGCTCCAGCTCTCAGTTCGGTAGCGATTTGCTGAAATCCAGTCCCATGAGTTGCAGTTGCTGTAAAACTCCGTAAACATGGTACATTCATGGTACCGACTCAAGTTTTTTTTGTCAGAGAGAAAATGGTGACCAACAATTCTGTAGATGATGAGCAGTGTCGTGTTGCGTAATTAGATTTTTTCGGCAGGGAAGGATTTGGAGAAGCCTTCGCTGCTCTGCCTGAGCCATTTATGGGGGACTGGATATGTATGGATTATGGGAAACAATCAGAAACGATGCAAGTTTGATTTTTTCAGAAACTGAGGGCCTTCAATTTCTAGTGGTTTTTTTCTCCATTTTGCCCTCCAGAGAATGATCACAGAGCCCCACATATCCCACCAAACAGGAAAGCCGGAAAATCATCGACTCAAAAGTGCCGACTGGGAGGGGATATCTTAGTTCCCAGCGGGGGTACTGAATTTCCTGATTTATTTTGGCGAAGGAAATCCCAAAACGGACCCGGGGCCTAGGTGTTGGGAGTGACAAATAGGAGTTTATGTGCCAAAAATGATCCGCAACAAAAAGTGACGTGCCAGGAATGCACAGGGCCTATGGGCAAAGATTTATTAAGTTTCTATGAATTATTTTACACTCCGGTAATCTAACATAGCAATGGAACATGGACCCTTTGAAGATGTATTTCCTATTAAACATGGGGATCATTGCTATGTTAGTTTACCAGAGGGTATGCGTTCTTATTGTGCTTTCCGTTTGATTTTCTTTTGAACAATTTGGTCCAACCCCAACCTGCTTCCAACCCAGGTTCTCTCACGTTCCCTATGGCTGTGGTGTTGCTTGGTTGAAACCGGTTTACCTGACTGCTTGTTTCAAGCATCACTTCCACAACTGCAGCGAGGTTTGGCCAGCTTTGTTCACCCTGGCAAATCAGGGTGAATGGCCAAATGGAGGTGAGTTGGATATGTTGGAATATGTACCTCGGCCCCAAACAAACAACCACGTGAGGGGTTGGGTCAGGTGTTGTCCATGGGTGTCCTTGTTGGAGGTTGTGTCAAGATTTTTAAGGGGAACTTGGATCTTTAACACCATCAGAATACATGGATCCATTTTTTTGGGGGATCTTTGATGTTTCGGGCCCCTGAGAAACCGGTAGGGGCCCACGAATGGTACCACCCTGGTGTTTCACCAGTGATGCAACTCACAACTCGAGGTCAACATGGATGTGTCCAAGGTGCGCAATCTGCTTCAGAATTGTCAAGAACATCCATGTTTTTTTCGTATTATTTTTGTGTTACCTATTACGGAATATACATAATATGTGTATATATATATATACACATATAATATAAATATATACATATTTTGAATATATACATAATATGTACATCAATCTTCCTAATCATTGGTACAATCATTAGTATCATTAGGATCAGGATTTTTGTATCTTTTGTCTTTTTTCTCGTTTGCACCAAAAAAATGGACTGTTTTTTTTTCTGAGCAAATAGCACCTGCACCTACTACACTACTACGAGAGCGGAATGGATGGATAGATCACCGTTTTTACATGTATTTTCTATTTTATTTTATGAGGATTGAGGTAGGTGAGTTTCCCAGATCAATCTTGTGATGATTGGATGAGTTGTTGCACTTGGTTGGTGGTTGAAAGGGACAAATTTAAGGAAAGGAGCTACAAGACGATTTTGAGAACAGATTTGTTACAGTATTTATTGTATTTTTTTAAAATATGAACATACATATAGGATACCAGAACACTACGATTTGGGTTTTCGTACCAATCCAAAAAGCCGAGCAAAGTCAAGAAATAGAGATATGATGACCCCCGGAAAAAACGGCCTTATATACATGAGGTAACTGATTTTTTTTTTGCTGAGCCCTTGAATCAGTGAAGTTATTGGCCCCTACTTATAACTAGTAGTGGCCCACTTCGCAGTTGATCCTAAGATTCAACGGGGCCGGTTCCCAGGGAGGGGAGGGAATCCCCCTTCGAAGTTCCCACCCCCAACGAGGGCCCTTCCTCCCGCAGGCGTCCTTTCACACAGGAGGCAGTTGCACCTTGGATTCCTCCGCGGTGAATCAATATGGCAGCATGCCGGACAGGCACCCGGCGGGGTTGCGTAGCCGTAGCCGTTACTGGCGTACTGAAAGGGAGGATCATGGGTTTCCATGAGGTTGCGATGCAAATGTCTAATAAACCTTGGTTTAGTTTTTGGTCCCCTAACCTGGGGTTGTTGGGACCCCTTCTTTAAATGGCCTTTATTTATGGCTTATAAATGGAGGTGATCCTAACTACTTACTAAATGGGATGATCCTGCAAGCATCCTATGGTGAGATTGCTGTTGGAAAATAAGAAGAACCTTCCAAAGTTAGAGGTCGAAACGGAGGCGGCTGCAAAATATTAAATTCGTAATTTCTCAACAGAGATAAAGGAATCCAGAAATGAAATACAGTAGTTCTTGATTTAAGGCTTCAAATGATGCAATTTTGTGGCTGTCATGACTGTCATTGCTTTTTCTTGCTGTTTTGCCCATGTCCGACAAATCAGGCAAGCTTTGTCAGCTAAGTCTTGATTGCATGAGTGTATTCAATGTGCCCGTCACATGGATCTAGGTCAAACATGTTTTTAACAAACGCGCAGTGTTCGCACTGCTTCAAATATGCCACAGGAACAGGATGGATTATGACTGCGTGACAAACTATCCAGACAGGCAGGGAACCGGTGGTTTTTGTGTACAAAGGAGTACTTTAGTCTGTTGGAAGTGATGAAGATTGACTTAATGACATATCTATACATATTAAAGATGATGATGTTTTCTTGTCATTTTGGTTTTTTCGTTTCATTATTGAAACCTACTACAATCTCAACACCTCAAAGTGCAATGCTTTTGGCGAATGCAGAATGCAATGCTGAATGCTGACGACTTCTGCAAACCACAACCTGGGACCTGAAACACAACCGTTGTTTTAACAGTTGTGAAAGGAATGACTCCAAATCATGAGCCATGAAAAATGATGGAAGAAACTTTGTTTCACCAAACATCCATTTAGAACTGGTTGTTTAAGGGTGTCATGTTAAACTACCAAGCTTCACCAAGCCACTAAGCTTGGAAAGGTTGGCTGGAACTCTGCACGGTTTCAAAAACAACAACAACAACAACAACAACAACAACAACAACAACAACAACAACAACAACAACAACAACAACAACAACAACAACAACAACAACAACAACAACAACAACAACAACAACAACAACAACAACAACAACAACAACAACAACAACAACAACAAACAACAACAACAACAACAACAACAACAACAACAACAACAACAACAACAACAACAACAACAACAACAACAACAACAACAACAACAACAACAACAACAACAACAACAACAACAACAACAACAACAACAACAACAACAACAACAGCAACAACAACAACAACAACAGCAACAACAGCAACAACAGCAACAACAGCAACCACAGCAACGACAACGACAACGACAACGACAACGACAACGACGACGACGACGACAACAACGACAACAACAACAACAACAACAACAACAACAACACCACATCTGGTTAAAGATATATACATCCTCGAAATCTAACATAGATGCCACGAAGGATGGTTTTGAAACTGTGGCGTTATTTTGGGTATCAATTCGTTCAATTTCAGGGCAAAGAAGCCAATCCCATGCGCTGATAGCCTGAGAAGCTCCCCCCCCAGCATGCAATGTGGGGATTTTTCCACACCAAAACAGGCTTCCAGGCAGTAAATGTTGATGCCAAGGATGAAAGGTGTTCCAATGGCCATTTTTGCAGTTGGTGGCTGGGAAATTATCTCAGGGTCCCAATTATCTCCCAACTTTTACCTGCAAATTCCTAACATTTCGAACTCACCTCCAAAAATTGAGAGGTTTCCCAAGGACCCGCAACCATCAACCATCCCATCCCATCCCATCCCACACAGCACGGCATGGCCCACATTCCCGGAGGCTTGGCTGTGCACCCAACAAGTGGATGAAATCAGCACAAAGTTGGGCACATAGCCCAGGCCTTGTTTTTTTTTCACCTTGGAGAGTTGTTGGAAAAAATCCCACAAACTTGGATATTTTTGTGTGTGTCCGGATACGAGTTTTTTTTTGCAATTTTTCAAGTTTGTTTAAACATATTCATTATCATTTATGATCGTCTATCACATAATATATATATATATATACATATATATGGTAACCCTCCCCCAAAGATCTACCTGTTTTGAATTTTTTACTGGTATTAGGTTCCTCTTGAGCCGGCCTCATTTGACAGGAATTGGAGTTGCGTTGTTCAGCTGCCAATCCAAACAGGGGTTGGAAGACCTTCGAAATGGCCTCAAATCGACGCATTTATCCTGTGAGAGTAGTATGATCATTAGTAAGACACAAGTTCTGAGCAGTTTTGGAGCACCTGCGATTTTCTCCTAGGTTTCTTTTATTCAAGTCTTTTTCCACGTTTGCAGGGGTTCTTGCTACTCAATGGACTGACAAGTTCATAAAGCCGCTCGGCATGGGACGGGTGGCAGAGGGTTTTGGCCAAACGGTGGCGCATGACGATGGCGGTGACCGACAAATAGCGAGCAAGATGTTAATTTGGTGTGTATCTCTTTCCAGAGGCCAAACTGTGACAAAATCCGACTCAATGTTCAAATGGTTAAATTGAAACAGCGTCAAAGCACCTAGGAGTCGTAGTTAACGGTGTATATTGTATATACTGTATCAATTGGTGCAGGATATCGTCCACTAAGCGTATTTCATTTACTGCAACAAATTCTGATTGCCTTTGATCTTTCGTTTTACCAGTGGTTTTATGACAGCTTCGGTTCCAGGTTTGTGTACTGCTCAGACCTCTTACGGACTGCCCCAAAGGAGCTGAGGTCGACCTATAAGAACATGAGATATAAATGAAAATATATCATCAGATATTGGACAACTTTGGGTGGCACTCAATTTGTTTTCAACACCACTTGAGATCTGGGCTAATTAGCATGCTGCTGATGGTCACCAAAATTTCTGAAGAGGGGCGAACCTTCACAGTCCAGGCTCTTCTACATTCCTGAACATGAGATTCCTCAGGCACGGTGACCACTGTGGAACCGCCTGATTTTCACCTCGAATGATTCATGGGGAAGCCTTCCAAACCTGTCCCAAAATGTTGCATTGTAATAGTGAATGAACTATGATATGTTGCATGAATCATGTATGGATTTCCTATACTGTTGGTGTATTACGTATAATTTGTTCCTCAATCACTTGGTATGTTTGATCCTTTTGCCATGCAAAAAATGTATGCCAAACATCACTGTGGATCCAGCAATCGACAATCGTGAAAGGACATCAAGGACGAGGCTCCTCATCCAGAGGACCCGGAATGGCAAGTCCCTTTTTTGTGGCAATCTATGTTTGTTTCCAAAAATAGGGGGTACCCCAAAATGGATGGTTTATAATGGAAAACCCTATTAAAATGGATGATTTGGGGTATCCCTATTTTCGGAAAGATCCCTATCATGGGAATCTATGCATACCCCACTTGCCCCCCTCTTTAGGGAACCACATTTCCCTGAAACCTCACGGCTTGCCCCCGAAAATAGGCCGAAACCCGCAAAAGGAAAAGAGTATTCCAACCATCCATTTTCAGGGGTAACTGCGACTCACCATCGTTCCGGGGTCCCTGGTATGAAACGTGTGTTATTGCCATGGTTGGCACGATGGTTTTGGGGAAATAATGGAGTGTGTGTTTTGTTATGTCGGAAGTGCTCATCATCAGCGTTGATTCTACATTCCCCCCCACATCCACTATGACAACTTTAATATCCTTCAATATGCCTTAATATCCAATTCCATAATCAATTCGACTATATATTTTCAACGTGCTGGAACCAAACCTCTTCCTTTTTGGCAGGACTGGAACCGTTGGCTCTTTTCCTACTTCCCCTTGTCTGACAGCTGTTATGTTGCAGTTTGGGTGGCCCAACTTCTGGTCCAGAAATCTCGGGAGAAATGACAACGACCCGGGAAGACTAACACATCCTGCATCTAAACTAAGATGAACGCTGAAGAAGCAACCACCACCACCACCACCACCAACAACAACAACAACAACAACAGCAACAACAACAACAACAACAAGAAGAACAACAAAAAGAAGAAGAACAACAACAACAACAAGAAGAACAAGAAGGAATTGAAGGAAAATTAGCAGAATTTTGATCTTCCTATGATATTACCTTTCCAAAAGTTCATCACAAACTCATATCAACTGTCAGTTTTTGCTCTCAGACATGGACTGAAATACTGAATCTTAATTGAACGACCCAACTGCAGATAACATTTGCGGATACACCACCGAAAACTAACATGGATACCCAAAATGATGGTTTGGAAAAGGTGGTCTCCTTTAAAATATGGCCATTTTGGTATCTATGTTAGATTTCTGGGGAGTGGATTCAAAATCATTTGCGTTTTCCCTCCAGCTCAAGTGAGGCTTTCAGGCATTTTACCTGTATCTAGCTCAAACGTATGCACTGATTTGCCTGGACAAAAAGAACGACTTGCATCCCTGAAACTAACAGTTGGCGCCTGAAAATGGAAGCCACCTGAAAAGTTAAACTTCATCTTCCATTTTCAGATGCTTTTGCTCTTAGTTTCAGGGAGGGTAAATAAGGGATCCAATTTTTTGGGAAGGAAACACGGAAAAACATCCCCCAAACTAAGCAGAAAAAAACATCCCAAAGTAAATCCTTACCCGGTTTTCTACGTCCAGGTGGTGGTTTCAAACGCTGTATGTTTTTGTTTTCACCCCTAAAATTGGGGAAGACGAACCCAATTTGACTTTCGCATATTTTTCAGATGGGGTGGGTTCAACCCCCAACCAGTCATCTACTCGGCTCAGAAATCGTTAGCAGATTTTGTCGGCCCAAACACATTAAGGCTCAGAAGCTGATGATGCAAATCAACTTTTGCGGAGATTGGGCTGGCAAAGTGCGGACCTTGTGACAAAAAGGTGATTTTTTTCGGGAGGCATCGTAAAAAACACCTCCAAACTAACATGGCAACATGAACATGGCAAGCTTAGGAATATTTGCGGTTTTCGCGTGGGAGATTTACATAAAAACAAATGATAAATGGTTGTTTTTGTTCCATTGTCATGTTGATTTTCGGGGGGTGGAAACAAACCCAGGGAAAAATGATGGCAAAACTAACCACATTTTTTTTGGTGTCTTTAGAGGATTTTGAGCGTTGCCAAATATAGGTGCCAAAACGATCCCAAAAGGTAATTTTGTAGGGACGGTACCGTAATGAAGTATTGTTGTTTTTGATGACCTTCATCAAAAAGGAGTCTTGTAGTCATAGGTGAAATACCAGTTCAGCACCAAAACGTGACAACAACATACTTTATCTAGTACAATGATTTATATTCATATATACTATATACATATATATATATATAAATACATGATATATGAATGAACTCATATATATGCATAACATGATATAACTATATAATATGCATGTTTGTAATCGGATTTTCTATGCTTTTCTTATCTTTCTATGCTTTCCTCCAACCTTCCTTTTTGCTGCCAGGTTTGGAGTGCCTTGGCAGAACATATTTGACGATCCGAAAACGGCCGGGTTGAGGGTCCTTTGTTTAGTGGCATTTTTGTGCCAACAAAAGATGGGAACTCAGATGATTGACAAATTGATTTGGTTTAAAAAAGGAAACCTTAAACAAATTTGAGTTTTCAAACCAATGCCTCTCCATTAACATTTTTTGTTTGTTTTGTTTTGGAAGCATGTTGGTGATGGGTAAAGGTTTGACATAGTGTAACATGCGTATTTGATATGTATCAGCTGGTGAGCAGATGGTGAGGTAGTTCAGCTTGAAAGGACCCAGTTCATCACCTAAGTAGCAAACTACCAATCCAACCATCACCAGGGCATCGGGCTGTCGCTCAAGGCGTCCAAGTTGACTAGGTTTCTTTGAAATCATGCAGCAGTCATGATCACGATCCATTTGCGCAAGTTAGATTAAAACGATCCATAAAGATCCAACAACAATAGCAAGCAACATACTGGAAGGTCTAGTGGGTGCTTTGAAACATAGAAAATTTAGCTCTAGCTGGGGAGATGATCCAATTTGAGCATATTTGTAATGGGTTGAAACCACCAACTAGTTGTATCATCTATCTAGAGAAATGTACATTGCCAAGGCAGGAAAGTGAAGGATGGCATCCTTTTGGGTCAAATTTCGGGATGAGCGATTGATTAATGATTAATGTTCTTTTTGTGACATATTTAGTTTCTCTTCTTTGGACCTGTTGACGTTTCTGGAATTCGAGTACCTCATATACTGTTGATTCCAATGCTGGTGTCTGGCAAATGGATGGTCAACACGTGTTAACGTCCATGATTTAGAAAGACTAAAACCATGCGACTCAAGATGTAGACCATAGACCCTGTTTCAATATCCATCAAACAATCCCCATTTTTTTCAAGCCAATCATTTTCAGATTGGAAGAATGTTGCCCAGTTTTTCTGGAGCGAGATTTTTGTTTCGGCGTTAAAAAAATCCGGTGCATTCGACCGAGGTGCAGATGGAAGTTGTAACCAGAAGCATCTTGGCATGAACAACGCAACAACCCTTTTTTCGTCGGTTGTGGTGGTTCCGCAGATTTATATATTTTCTTTTTGTAGGGATCAACATGGATGATGATTTCTCACCGGTTTTGGAAGAAGAAGTAATGATGGTTGAGGATGTTGTTGATGATGATGGCATAGATATGTATATATCATATGAATTATGTATATATACGGTATACTGTATACATATATGATGATGTATATATATGATAATATATAGATATACATATGGTAATGATGATTGGTTCAGGAAGCAGATTGGGTCATATCTGTTTGGTCCCGCCAGGGTTCACAATTGTCGAGCCGTGGATCCACTCAAGGAGTCTCTTGGCGGAAGTCGGGTCCCGCACCGCAAGGGGTGAGAACATCGTGGGCGAGAGAGATCCAGTTATAAGTAGGGGGAACCCATAACTGCACTTATTGGGGGTCAAGAAACCCCAGTTACCCATTAATTTTCGGCCATTTATAGGGGTTATAATTCCATTTACAAGCACTAAGGGCCCACTTTGTACATGTTCGATTTTGTAGACAGTGTATGTATTTACATGTACGCGGGTTTGTATATTCTCCTAGTATGTATGCGGTATGTGCACATACATGCAACACACATACATGCATTGAACACATATGATCGGACAATATTGTCGCATTTGTTGACACAAGACACACACACACAGAGAGATTTTGTGTGTATGAAGTACTATATCCTCATTCTGTGGTTTATTTAATCTATACGTTTTATCTAGTTATGAATCCACAGTATATACATATATAAACGGGCATCATGATCTATTTATTATCCCATCATGTACATATAACGGATATACAGATACAGATCTTGGTTTGACCACCAATGTGCACATATTCTCTGTAATCATAGTGATGTACACATGTTCACCAATCAATCCAACCATACATGCATCCATACCTGTACATAGTACATGCTTTTGCATACATCACATGCATGCATCTATTATGAACTTGTATAATGTGTTTATATATATATAGATATATACAGAGTGTGTTGCATGGTTCACTGTCAAGTTGTTACAGCCTGTATGAACTATTTGTAGCTATTTTGTAGCTTGATCCTTTTTAATAGTGGCAGTTCTTCTCCAATTATGTACTCATGTATTGGGTCATTAGGCAACCTACTCCCATCCCGCAGTTGCAGCAGGTATGCCCCACAAGAGGAGCCGGGCAGTGGGCACAAGGGGCCTTTGAGTGATCAATGGAAAAATGGCTGCCAGTGCAGAAGTACTTACATGTATACCGTATATCCTACAATGATGAATTATCCTATATATATATACACACAATATACAGTGTTCAATTGATTTTGATTCCACCGTCAATTAGATCTTGTAAGTGGTATATGTAGAATATATATATATATATATATGCATGTCTATATACCTGGAACCCAAATCGAACTCTATTTTTGAAGGTCAACCCCCAAAACAAGGCCTTTTCCAATCAAAACAAGGGTTATTTGGGTTCCAGGTATTTATATATATATATACATCTATCCGGTACATATCTTGTATCTAACAATGTATCGTGAGTGGCATAAACGAATCGCCACGTTTGGTTCAGACGACGCGGATTCCAGGATTGTTGCACCAAGTTTATTTGGGACCCACACAACGAGTGCGCCTGACACAGTTTTTTTTTGGAGTGCTGAGGATTGACCCCCCGAAAAGACCAAGGTTGGCCGTGTTATGTCCGAAGGTGGACCTAAATAAATCATCGAGCTCACTTACTGGTACACCCCTGCGACAATATTTTCAGGGGTTTACCATTGGGTTTTGGGTTTTTGAAACCTTCTGGAACCATTAGTGATTGTAAAACTAACATGGAACTCACAACGAAATGGAAGTGGATGGGGTTCGTTGTTTTTTTTTGCTTCATTGCCATTCGTTTTTGTTTTTGTCCTGTTGGTAGTGAAGGTTTGTGGTTTATTGCCAGGAAATCGCACTATTTTCAGGAATTTTGTGGGCTACTAATTGACCAACCTCAAACTCCAATTTCTTTTGGTGGAAAAAAGCAGTTCCAGATGCTCCATGGGACTGGAGTACTTACCTACATTTGTATAGGTAAATAAACTCAATCATCATGGAAGATGTTAGGGAATGATACTTCAGAGATCAGGTTCCCACCCAAGTTCGTTCGTTCCCCGTGTTTGTTTTCCTTGAAATCCTCCACAATCGATGATTATTAGTCCACCCAATAAATTTCGGATCGTGGACGGAAGGGGCTGAACTTCCTGTGGTGCTCTTGAGGTATGGAACGGATCAGTATCTGAGAGAACGGGCTTACTTCAACATTTCATACATCAAGATTTTTCAGTAGATTGTAAGCGAAAAGCTGGAAATGGCCCCGTTTAGCAGTGAAAAAAGTCTTTTGGAAACCACTGGCTGGAGCTCTGATAAGCTTTTGTTTTTCTTGTTGGGAAGTTGAAGCATAGAAGAAGTTGATGCATCATCTCCAATTTGGATGGTTGAATCTTGGTTCCTGCATCCCGGATGTCAATTTCGTTGCCAGTGGTACACGGGCTGCAAACCCATAGATCATTTGACGACCGCAGTGCCTGGTGTTTTTTGCATAGATCGCCGGTGGTGCAGTAAAATTTCAGGTGCTGCATGAAGAAGTTGTCACGAAGAATACAACTGGGTGGTGGTTTGAAATATTTTTCATTTTCATCCCATCATTGGCGAAATGATCCAATTTGACTAATATTTTTCAAATGGGTTGAAACTACCAACTAGAGAAGTTATCACGAAGAATACAACGTGCAAGACATGGACTTTCTTAATATCTTCATCCTTTTATCTCTTTGCCTCCCTCTATCTACCGCTCCCGCGGTTGTATGATATAAAACAGTTAAACACTTCCAATCCTACTTCGGCAAGCTTACACAAAATTGACGTAATACATGTATATATATATTTATACACAGTAGTCTTGGGTTATACATGTTGATTTACTATGGGTTTCATTGAAAAAGTACCGAACAACTGGTGCCTGAAAGGGAACAAAGGTACTGAAGGTATCTAATGATTTGCATCAAAAGCAAACAACAAGTACAGTTTCAAGATTGAACTCCCCCATGTACTTGATCTAGGTGCATTGGTATGAATACGAGCTCACTTTAACAGGTGGTCTAGGATTGGGGCATCCTGACATTTTTGTTTGATAAATTGATGAGAGGTCACCAAGAGACCTGCGTGGTTTTCCACAGTCCTACATGGATGTTTAACGCCCAGTGACAAGATCTCATCAATCTGTTTTCCCGTTGGTTTCAGATTTTTCACTTCTCCCAAGTCATTTGTTTGGTTTTTCAGTGTTTTAGCAGGACCCAAACTATAGATGATAATGGTGTTTTCATTGGCGCATATTTTTTTGCTTTTGCAGGGAAGATATACATTAGTTGTAGTGTTTAGACATCAAGGAAAAGATCTGAATTGGAGAGAAGCTATATGTACATACCGATTTCATATGTGTTTATATGATGTGTACTCCCTGCAGTAATCATGTATGTAAGCGCGTGCACATATTGAGTCCACAATAGATGCACACACCTCCCATCAACAAAATGTCTAGAAAAAACGATTTGCAGACACGTGTGTAGATTTCTATCTTGCCTGCCATCACCAGTTTCCACACAAGCATCCCACAAACATGTGCATCTATGGATGCATGCATCATAGACTTATCAGCAAATACATCTATTTTGTCAAGATATCCAGCTTGAAAAAGCAGCACAGATGCGTAGCCAAGAGGTCTTGTCAACAAGGTTTGACGAGCGGCCTTTTCTTCCGGCCAAGAGGGCCCAACTTTTCTAGGAATTGAGTGTATTTCATCGATGAATTGATCAATTTTGGGCTCTTGCAGAGGAGTTGAAGATGCGAGCAAGAAACCGGTCACAAAAACGGAGCCATGAGCCAACTGGGATGCGGTAAGGGTGATGATGAATCTCAGGTAGATGAAGGATAGGCATGGACAACCAGCAAAAGGTTCATGGGTTTCATGAGCCTGTATCTGACATCAGGTTAGTCACGTCTTCCTATTTTGAGCCATTAATCAATGCCCACTCCCCATTGCTAAAGAAGCAAAATTTTTGCTAGCTCATGATTCCTTTGTCCTTGTATTAATAGGTAGTCCTTCTTATGTTGGAGTTGTGATGCCTCAATTCAGGGCTTCATAAGCCCAACAGAAGAGTCAAGAAGTGTTGTGTATTCCACGTTTTTTTTTAACAAAGATGGTATAAGAGTCTAAACATGCTCCTCCATTTCAGTTGTTTCGGATTGCCTAGTAGATCCACTGACTTCATTTTGTGTGAAGTTTTGGGGATTTTGAGAGGAGGAACCTGTTCAACATACAAATTTCCCAGAGGATGTTTCAAACAGAACCTTCACAACTGGAAATTTCTTGCGGAAAGTACTTTAAGTTGTCAGTACAACCAGCATCCTTGGCATGGGATCAATGTATGGTATATTTACCTACATTAACCATAAAAATCAACTATTATGGCTGGTCAACCTACCCGGTACCCCCCCTAACGTAACCCTCCCCCAGAAATAATGGTTTAATAAGGCCTTATTAAGGGGAACCAATGGGTTTTCATAAGCTTTATGTGGAGTACATATACAATCGTGCCCATGGGAATCCTATGTGCGAACCAACACCAGGCAATGTTGAGCTCGGCCAAGGGCATCTTAGGCCCGGAGTCCAGGTCATCGAAAAAAGACTTGAAACCTCTTCCTCCAAATACCACCCCCCGAAGTTGAACTGTTTGCCCCTGAAAAATGATGCGACTGGAACCTTTCCTATTGGGTCCCGGTACAGTAACTTTTCAGGGGTAAACTCGCTCTTAAACTTCGGGAGGGTAAGTACATGCTTCAGAAAGTGACACCAGGTGTGTAATAGAAATTGTCTCATGTTTTTTTTCCATTTTTTTCTAGTGTTTATCAAACGAGTTGACCTTGAAGGACTGAAGTGCTTCCTCTTAACCTTCAACTTATTCGACTCAACATTTTCCGAAAAGCGGGGCCCCGTTTTCAGAGAACGTTGGGTCCACACCACAGAAAATCCAATCGACCTCTTGAGTTGATGATAGTTTCGGTATGGAAGTTGGACCGTAGCTGTTGGGAATTTGGGGGAATCCCAACATCTTCTTAACTACCTTGTGATATAGAAGCAATTTGGAGCCTAAAAATGATGTTCAGATTGATATTGGAGCTACTTGGAGTTGTAGGGATTTTTGCTTGTTTTCCGTTCCTACATGAGGAGCTATTTGGAACCCCAGTAGTTAGATAGTTGAAGTAGTAAACCAATCATTTTTTGCAGGAGTCCTACTTTGGATCAACAACATTAAGACATATACTGTATCCACCTGGAAAATTGGAATTTGGTGTTATTTGGGGCTACTGGAAAATGACCAAAAAACCAGTTGGGGGGTTACCCGAAAATGACAAACAACCTCCGTATGTTTGAATTGAACAGATGATTTGTTCGATTTTTAATGAGCGTCAACATTTAATTGATATCATTGAGTCACAAGTGTTTGGGCTCTACCCTTATTGAAATCACAGGTGGCGATGGGGGACAGTCATCACATGGATTTGTATGTCCGTCAAGGTTTTACACCATTTTACCAGGAATGGATCGGACCAATACCATCCAACTTTTGTTTTTTTTGGTGACCCTGCGGCATCTATAAGAATTCAATGTTTTTTTTTTTCCCGCTGCAGTTCTTTCAACCAACGCTGAGGCTATGACCTCCTGGAGTTGTGCTTACAAGGTCCTGAGGTGCGTTCTTTGTTTCTAAAAAAAAACAGTTGGAAATGTGAGTTTTTTTTTGGGGGTGAATCAACAACTGGGGTGGATCTAATGAATGATATTTGTATAATCATGGATGATTTGGTGATATGTTATATGATATGTATATATATACATATAATAATGTACATCTTTATATTTATGGTTCATGATTAAGAACACAGGCGCACGCAATCTTCAAGAAGGTGTCTTTTGATATGACTCGTGGCTTGCCATAAATTAGTCGGGTACTGTACCATGTGACGGTACAGACCGCAGACTGGGACCAGCTTGTATTCCAATTATCCAGCCAATCTCTCAGTGCTTTATTTCTGTTTCTTTTGAATCAACTGCCCCCTCCCTTGAAACTCCAAAAAGTTGCCTATCCCCTAGGATCCATGCGTGGTATATGTATATTTCTCTACATGAATGGTTGATGTTTATGATAAATGTAGGTAAATATACAATCGTCCCATGGATCCAAAAAGGGTATCTGAAGACCCTTAGGACATTTCCACCGTTGTTTTCCTTTGAAAAAAGAATCTGCCGCCAGGCCAAGTTGGAAGAAACTCGTTACTGCCAACCAGCCATGTTCGTGGCCGGGCGTGGATCCCCAGACCCACCTGACATGGCCGGAGGTTTTTTCAGCTGAGGTATGACAAAACTGATGCCTTTTTTTGGGTGTGCATAAGGATATAGTAGACATATAGTTACTATATGATATTGTATATGATATAGATCGTAATGATATAAGATGATATGCTGTCATAGATAACTTGATATCATATAATGAAGTTCAATGATATGATCAATGATTTTGTAAACGATATAATGTGACACAATATGATATCACACAATATAATGTAATGTACTACATTTCATTTTACTTCATTCTATTCAATTAATTCATATTTTATTTGAATCTCTGTACACTTTACCCTCCCTGAAACTAACATAGCACCTGAAAATGGATGGTTGGAATACTCGTGTCCTTTTGGGAAGGCCTATTTTAAGGGGCTGGGTGTAGTAACATCCATTTAAAAAGTGGTTAGTAACCCGCATTTATAAGCCATGGAAATAAGCCATGGAAAGGCCATTTGGAAGGGGTCCCATAACTAACCCCAGGAATAGGAGACGAAAACTAACCATGGTCATTAAATCACCTTAAAGTAAAATTAAGATAAGCAAACCATTTTCATGGATTGTTCATAAACCCCAGTTCAAAAACTAATGTATCTTAGTAATTTACTATTTTTTTGAAAGGAACCTTCATTAATGACAGTACCTTGCATTCCCTGGGTTGTTGCCATGTCGTGGAAAAACGGTTGGAGGTTAGCGGCCATTGAGCAGCTGAAGAAGGATCAACCGGAGGAGTGGAACGAGTGGAACCGGGGCGAGTTGGGGATTGATCTTAAGGAACAGTGGCTTCATAGGGGGTTTCCTAAAATGGTGGTACCCAACAACCATGGGTTTTCCTACTAAAAAAAATGTTCAGTTTGGGGTGTTTTTGGGGGTACCACCATTTAAGGAAACACCCATAGAAAGCCCTTTAAAAGGGAATGACCCACTGGTTAGACACATTTAGTAAGTTTTTTTGAACTGGGGTTTCTGAACAATCCATGAAAATGGTTAGTTTATTTTAATTCTATACTTTAAGGTGATTTAATCAGCATGGTTAGTTTTCGTCTCCTATTCCTGGGGTTAGTTATGGGACCCCTTCCAAATGGCCTTTCCATGGCTTATTTCCATGGCTTATAAATCGGGTTACTAATCACTTTTTTAAATGGAGGTTACTACACCCAGCCCCTTAAAATAGGCCTTCCCAAAAGGAAAGTAGTCTTTCAACTTTTAACCATCATTTTTCGGGGGCTATGTTCAATTTCGGGGGTGCAAAATGAAATCAGACTTCTGGGAACTGACAGAATACTTTTGGAACGATGATCTTTTTCCTTTCTTGTGCAGTCCTGGATGACCATTATGTGGCATTACCATGCATTATATAGTGTTTAGCCAATTCATATTGCGAGGAAGAGGTGAAGTCTCACTGCTAAGCTGATTAATTTTTGAATTTTCCATGTTGCATAGCTAGGGCAGCTATGATAATTTGACCGTCATGCTGCATACAACAGCATCCGGCGGTCATCAGTTGAGTCAGTTGATATCCGAGCTTTGTCCTTAAAGCTACATTAGACCCTGGAGATAACTTGAAGCAAATGGCTTGATGGGTGTTTGACTTTAAAGAAACCAAAATGTTGTTTTCTCTGACATGATTTGAGATTTGATCATAATTGACAAAAACACATGGATTTGAGTCTGGCACCCCAGTGGCCTCTCCAATAAAGTAGAGTACCCTGCTACCTTCACACCGTTGCCAGCATGCAACGCGCTTCGAAGCAGCTGCCGGCCTCTCCCTGGGTGCAGTTGGGACGGGGTTTGGTCTTCGCATGACAGATTGTTTGTAGCTGGATCCATTGTCCGAAAAAGAAACTAAAAACAGAGAGTCGTCAAAAAATTCCAGAAAAAAAGGAGTTATTGGGACAGATTTTTGGGTTGCTTTTTATGGAATCTGAGCGATAATTACCTAACACGGTGTTCTACCGAAGTAACACGTTGGAGGGGATGCCTTCGCAGGTGAATACACTGCCCTTTGTGCGGCTGGAGCCTTCACTTTTGAGGACTTGTCAAAAATGGCTTGGGCAAAATCTGTGAGTTATACAGTATATATGAGTTTCGCTTTTTTTAGCTGTCATTTTCACTATGCAGGATTTGGACATATCAATCAAAAACTTGCACCGTACTGCAGTCGCGGAAGCTCGCGGAAGCAATTTTCAAGCTTCGCGGAAGTGCGTTTTTGCAGGAATTTGTCATTGTGCCTTTTACGCATATGCTATGAACATAGAGATCTTATATATATAGCGTTTCTTTACGATGTAAGGTGTTTCATGAAGTTTTACATGTGCAACAGTTCTAGTTTGCCTACCTGCTTGTAGTTGAACAATCATTGGAGTACCAGGGTATCCATTACAACATTTCTCTCAGATTCCATTTTTATTTCATATTGTTCATCCAAACTTCTTTGGGGGAAGAGTCTAGGAGTCTAGATGCCTGTTTTCCAACTTGGCCTCCCCAAAGCAAAACACTACAAAAAGCTTTCGCGGAAGCTCCCGCTGTGACCGCCGAAGCAGTTCTGGAAAAATCGTAAAAAAATCCATTCCGTGGAAGCTCGCGGAAGCTGCTGTTGTGAACTTGCTCCCGCGGAAGCAAAAACGCAGGTAGAAGCTTCGCTGAAGAGCCCGCGGAAGGGTTGCCATACCTTCATTCAAAATATGAAGGAACAAATCAAAACTCATATGACTTTACAATACTCTACAGTCTTATCTAATTATTTAGTACAGCGTTTGAAAGACCCTTTTCAGTATGACTTCATTATCCTCGATTTGGATTGGGATTGGATCGAAATTGCTTGGCTCAAGCGCGGGCAATCAACGCCGCGCTGGCGAGTAGAAATGAAGCTGGCAGTGGGACTGTGGCCACTGCTGCTGGCGGCGCCGTGTACTGCTGTAGTTCTAGAGAAGCCTGCTCAGCATAAGAGATTATTGCCCAAAGGTCTCTTGAGGCCATACATAGGGGGCTGGGAACAACAAGGCTGTACGTCTGGGCTGGAAACCCGGAGCATCCAGCGGGGACAAAAATGAAGTTTGCATAACTTTGCAGGTTTGTAGTTCCTACAATTGTATAGTAATCGTTTTTCAACTTTTTGAAAGCATTTCATTGCACATCAGCAATGACCGAGAAAAGCATCTCTACCTTGTCAAGAAAAATAGTACAGGATAGATTAAAAGAACCTATCGTATTCGCTATCACATTTCGGACTACAGGAATGCGGCACTACATGCATGGCAACTACAAATCTTTGGCCAAATTTCTGCACTTGACTGTGAAGAATTGCTGATGTCATGCCAGAAGTCTAGAAGATTGAGTGAATTCTCATCGTACAAATCATCCTTGCAAGAATTGCTTCCCTGAAAAAGGCATTCAAAAAATAGAAGAGATCAGCTGTACATGCGAGGTGAACTCCCAACGTCCTTTGGGGTTCCCCCACTATTTTGGATTATTTACCCATGTGCTTCATTTTCGGTGCTTGTTGTTTTTCCAGGGATGATCTTCAAGGGCCTTTGTTCGTCCACATCCCTAAGACAGCAGGCCAGTGGGGGACTCTTTGATTTCGTGGTTCAGAAGTGCGGTGAAACCGCTCCATGTCAAAGCAGAATAGCGGCTAACTTATACCTTGTAATTGTACGCCATTTTACGCGCAGTGTCTAGAATATGTAGCAAGCATATATAGACCAATCAACTGAATCAGCTGCGTGGCATTGGATTGCGAAGTTTCACTCCCATGTCAGTGACATTTCTTTAAACAAAAAAATCTTTGTTTGGAACCTTAGTGGTTCGCATTTTCAAAAATCCGTCATTCACAGGGAATCTTTCAAAACGAATTCCATGCGAAATCTGGTGGAGATGGTGTTCCATCTCCCTGAATCTCGGGTCCCCGGGTCCAGGCACCTCCATATGGAAGGCATTGGGTCCAAATTACACGGACTCCGGTAGGCCTGAAAGCTGCTGCAAAAAAGATGGACGGAAACGTTGACCCGGTTTTTGTCGTTTTTTTTGGGGTTGGCCGAATGATTCCGTCATTTTTCTCTTAAAGTATATTTTAATACATGTGACTTTTTTATTGAAGAAATTCCAAGTTTGATGTTAATGAATGTTACCTGTATCTTCAAAGGAAAAGCGGTGACATTCGATTCAGTGACATTGCTTGATGGCCAGGTATCCGGAAGTGGCATTTTTCTGCATGAAGCACAACCCTCCCAAGGAGAGACGAGCTGGCTGGAGATTCTAAACCGTAGTTTAAGCATGGCTTGAAACTTGCAAACACGATGCATAATATTATTGAATCGACTGGTTCTTGATGGTTTTTGGTTGTTTCAACCTGATTTCAGGAAGGGAACACGAAATATACATAGTGTATCCAATGCCATTTGGACAATGATTTGATTTGAGGTTGAATTCATGTTCCTTTTTGTTTCGATCTCATGTACATCCCCAAAAACTCATATAGAATCATGGGAAGCTAAGGGTATCCCCGCCAAATGAAACATCATTGTCCATTAACCCCAAGAAAATGAAGGTGAATGGAATACGAAACCCCTCGATCCTTGATCCGTGATCCTTGTCTTTGTTTAGTTGGTGATTTTTTAGGGATTCCTACCATGAGATTCATCACCATTTTTCACCACCATCTTGGGAGAAGATCTTTTGGAACTTTGTCCAGGCATCGAATAAGCAAATCAAACTCATGGACTTTTGGGGTTGTTACTAGGTGTCCGTGGAAGTGATCGTAACTAGTTTATATAGTAAGATGGGAAAAATAACCTAGTGAGGGGACGTATCCAACCTACTTGTATAGGGTTACAATCCATTTATTAAGTACCAGCAGGACACATCCGAGTGATTCTTGAAGTTACCAGGAGCACGTGCCAGATAGCTGGGCCGTGGTGCGTGATGTCTGCGATCGCTTGGTCTCAGAGTTTGCTTGGGCACGACTGCAAGGATGGTATCAAGCGTAGCTTTGGTGGTGGTTTAGAAACAGTAGAAACACTACAAGGTGGGCCACTACGATCGTTATAAATGGGGTGAAATGACTTAATAACCCTTTTATCCCTTTTTTATTGCCTAAAATAAATGGGTACCTCGGGGTTGTTACAACCCTACTTATAGGAGTTATAACTCCATACTAGTAGAGGCCCCCCTGGTAGAAGAGCATAACATTATCAAAGCGGAAGCCTCGAAAAAGTGTCTGTGTACTTATTTATCATGTGATCATTTGTATTTGCTGCAAAACGGGTTGCTAGTCGCTACTATGAGATAATATTCTCAATAATTTTCACGGATGCATAAGACAGGGATCCCACATGGCCTCCTTATACTTCAAGCCGCAGGTGCATCCCTCCGACACCCGGGTGATATAGATTATGAAATGGCCCGTGACATGACCATAGAATACCTAGCAACAACAAACCATTACTACCTCTATATTTGGATTTTTTTTTCGTGGTTCTGCGTCTTTTTGGCGGGGTAGCTCCCCGTCATCTCCATGTCTCCACGGGCATCATGGTATAATGACACCATCCACACCTACCAACCTGGGATGGATTGGAAACAACCATGGGTTCACAACATCGGCCTTCCAAGGTATCAAAAAGATGGCTTGCATTATCATGAGGAGCCCAACTGTACCACTTTCAACAAGTGGGTGAGTTTGGTGATGAAAAAGTGACCCCCCGAAACGACGACCACGAGATTTTGTTTCTGGCCAGGATTTTTTTTTGGCACCCGGCATTATATAGTTTTTCAATGTTTTTCAGATCCGCCGTTTTTTTTTGGCTATGGTCGGAAATGGGTTCACCAGGTACGAGCAAAACTCTGATGTCGAGGATTGTCACCTCATCCCGCAATGGTGTTACCTGGCCGACGTGGCGCTTATATGTTGGAGATTCCGAGATGTTGGATGGGTTTGAAGTGGTGTTTCCATGCCTCACCTTGTCAGATACATGAACCTTCAACTAATGGATCTACCCCAAATACCCCCCCCAATAAAATGTAACAGTGGCAATTCAAGGTTTAGGTTTCCTGTCAGATCGCCATTTTTTGAGGAAAAGTTGGAATTACCGGACCCGCACAACGAAAACAACAAAGTAAAACACAAGTTCTAGTCTACCACAATGAAAATAAGACTAACAACAAGTTTAGAACCACAGCCATGTATTTATCTACCGCCTCAATCAAGATTTTGATACGGATTGAAAGATTCAGGCAATTATCAATCATAGTTTATCCAAAAACGGTTTGAACTGATGCCACAATACGCATATTCGTCTCTTTCTATCTTTGGAAAATAAAATTTCAAGAGATAAATACGTTTCCTATATTAGCTGATACTTTTGATGTGCATAGTCATTCAGTTTTTCCTCACAGATAGATTTGATAAGGGTGTTCTATGTCAATTGCCAATACTTTCAATAATCGTTCTCATGTTTTAATTCAATAGACCTAGTCATTTTGCCTTTGCAAGAACGCAGATTGTAAGACCTTGCAAGAGAATAGCAGATTGGAAGAAATTAAATAGATGTGTTCATACACACAATCATCTTCACTAAGAACTTATTACTACATATTAAATATATAAATGTGAGTGTAAGAACTAAAACAACTCCATGCCATATTGATTATCAGATACATGTTGCAAGCAAAATAACTCTATTTTCTTTTGCATGTATCATCATGTATCATTGTATGCTGCCGCAATGTGTTTACTGTACCCAAACAACTCTTTGCCCCTCTCACTTTTCTTGAACTGTATTGTCTACATTGATCTTATTGAGGTTGATCAACTTTCTTGCTCTATTCTCTTTTTTTTTCCTTTGATTTTTCACATTGTTTGAATGACTCGAAGGAACTGTTACAGGCATCGTATAGAAACATTTCCTGAGACCTCACACTTAGCCCTAAAGATTTCTGTTTAGGTTCTTGCCGCATCAATCGCAAGTCCATTCATGCCTCAGTTTCCATATTAATAATGCTTGAAATAATTTTCAACGTTGGGCTTTGTATTGTTGCATCCCTGTCCTGGTTTCTTCAGTCACCATCTCTTTTCTTCACATGACCACTTATTGAAGCTTTCATGTTCTTCACTGGTCGATTTCCACAATCAATCAACATGACTACCACCAATTTCATTTCCTTCCAGTACTCACCATGTACGCTGGCATCTTGATATGTGTATAAACCGAGTTATTAATCATAGACATTTGTGTCGGGCATCACAGCTTCATTGTACCGTTTCATATCGTATCATATCGTATCGTATCATTTCTTGTATCACTTCCCAGTCGGATGTGAGTTAGTTGGAATGTGTTGTATAACATCCCCCTTTGATGGGGTGTCCGTGGGTATCTCTATTCCATCTATGCTTTTTATATAATACAATTTATCTTTCTAGCTTTACCTTTACCTTGTTGTATTTCATCTTGTTTCTTCTTATCTTGTTCCAATCTTAGCTTCTCGAAACTAATCTTAGCTTGAACAATTATTCCAATTTGGTCTTCTTCATCAACTCACTTCCCCGTATCTCAAAAATCTCGACGGTTCCAACGGTTGGGATGATCGCAGATCAATTTGCCCGTCGTTCATCTCAGGTTACGCATCGAAGGTTGACAAAATCATTCCTTTGACCAAGCACTTAGTCACTTGGGCAGTTCCGAAGTTGTTTCCCCCTGGATCAACATGTGGGTGTTTCCAAAAATAGGGGTATCCCCAAATCATCAATTTTAATAGGGTTTTCCATTATAAACCATCCATTTTGAGGTACCCTTATTTTTGGAAACACCCATGTGGATGGTTGGTTCACCAACCTCCTAAGTCTGGGGAGTCTTCCCGTGTTTTTTCATGGGATTTTTCCCATCAGGGATCAAGTTTGCAACCCCCATGACGGATTCCCATGGGGACGTTTCCGGTAGATTTACCTGCATGTTTTCCTTGATTTTGATGGTAAATTTGTAGGCATACCATACATGGATTCCTATGTGAACTGCTGGAAAATGCTATTTTTCCACTGCATTACTAGAGATTCGAGTCGAAAACGTGTCGGGCCGTCGACACCAACTTGTTTCTCGCCGAAAATTCCAGAGATTCTTCCATCATGTGACGGGGGTTTGGAGGTCATTGTTACAGGATCCTGAAATTCGGATGCTTTTTCGACATCCGTTCAACCCACTGGCGGTGAAGCTGTTTCGTTAACATGTCACAGTCACAGCCGAATTTGTTCACCCAAAATTGAAGGAAGATTCCAATTCCGATAGAAATTAGACATACATTTCAATTTAGTAGATGAAAAACCATAATATCTTTGAGCCATTCTGAAGCTTGGACGGTTGTTCGGTAGCGATGAAGATGTGGGAAACACTCAGGAAAGCGACATCCAAAAACTGGACCCGCGCTTGAAGCACGTGGATTTGCACAGCAGCAACAGCCATTCTCATGTTGTGTCTTGTTTTCCAGAGTGGATGGGTTTAAAACTGCTGGTCAACATTTGTGATTACATTTGTCTGACTTTGATAGCAAATGAAATTAGAACAAACAACATGCGAGTTTTTTTTGTTTGATCATCCTTCGGACCCTTATTTTCCCTTCACTTGTGTTGTGTTGTGTTTCGTGTCTGGATATTTCTCAATTTTGACACATGGAGGTGCAAGTCATCCACGTTATCCGCAATGTTTCATTCAGGTGAAGAGAATGAACGTCTCTTGTGGCTGCTTGTCACCAGCCAACTTGCAGGCTGTTCCTTGGTTCAGTCGCTTTCGAGACAGCCAGGCTGGAATCCCTCCTACAAATTGTGGATATTTCCCTGCCATGTAGGAGTGACGGTATAAACATGTTCAAACAACGGGATGAATTGATGAAGTGGAGATACATGGAGTGATTATGTTGCAGGCTCAGCATGTTTGAGAACCTTGATGTTTTCTGTAGGATTTTCTTTTATCTCATAAAGTGACTAAGCTTTTGCACTTCCAATCAGAACTTGGAATTGGGATGAACGTTCAAGTAATGGCGCACCCTTCATCACCCCAACTGGTGTCTCGCAGACTGAGGTTCAAACTCACTTTTTGGAAGACTTTGTTCATCTCAGGACAAGTCACACAAGTCACAGAGTGCTAACGGGAGAGCTGGCCCGGCTGGTTGCATAGCCTTAGTGGCTTAGAGAAGGATGTTTATGAAAATGCTACAGCTGCTACCAGTAGTGCTACTGCTTCAGTTCTAGTTCTAGTTCCACCTGCACGACCACAACTACTGCAAGCTTTGTGACCACCGCTAACTGCTATTGCTACTGCTACTACTACTACTACTACTACTACTACTACTACTCCTACTACTAAGAAACATTGGGAGGGGAGGGAAATGTCTTGAACATGATTGTGTATCACCATGTATCACCAAAGAAATGCTACACTCTCCAAAACTAACATAGCTTCCGAAAAATGGTGGTTGGGAGCCGGGAGAGTACGACTTCCTTTTGGGAATGCCTATTTTGAGGGGCGAACTGTTAGTTTCAGACAGGTTAAGACATAGTTCCACTATCACAGGAAGCCCGGTGATTGCAATGGATGTCATATTACATCAATCTGAAATTATTTGCAATGTAAGAGATATAGGAATGAGAAATACTTATATATAGCTTAGTACTGAATCAATCCAAGTTGAACTAACTATTGGCTTGATTTCTTTTGTTTGAATATGAAGCCATTCATCTATTCATAATCTCACCATTCACCCCCAATACTGCGTAACAGAAAGCCACTCAAATCCTCTTGGTCTCAGGAGCGTTCTGGGACCATCCAAGTACGAACCTGCAGTTGCTGCTGATCCGAAGACTACCATTCAAACATCGAAACTTGGCCACGCACAAATTGGGAAATGGTTGAAAGTTGTTGGAAGATGCCTACTCCAAATTGAAGGAACCAAAATCTATTCCACCTTTTTTTTTGAAAGCTTATTATCTTCAGTTCCATCTTTTGATTCGGAATTTGGAGCTAGGCACAAGACAAGAGGGATCAATCTCGAAACCCTCGACCTCACTCATGCCCGAAAAATCCAGACTGCTAGTCTCTTTGTGGAACTTTTCGGTTTCAACGTTTGAAAGATAGTAGTGAAACTTTAGGGGAAACTGACATTCAGCTGAGCAACATAAGAATCATACATACCATGATACAGACAGACACAGACTTACTGTACGACTTATGGTATTAAGTATCATGTCTACTGTAAATATATATATATATATATGTCCTTTTTTTCCCGAACGCGTAGCGCGGGGTTCTCCTTTAATTCTGGAGGTCTGGAGGTTGGAGTCGTATTCGCTCAGCGTTGTTTTGGTGTCCGCAACCGTTCCAAATCCTTCTTAGCAAAAAACCACAAAAAGCACATCACTTTTGCAGAGATGCTGGGTTTCCTCCCATCCTTACCCGTAGGATCCATGTATGGTATATATATATATACCTACATTTATCATCAAAATCAACCATTCATGTAGGTAAAATATACCCATTTTTCCCATGGGAATCCTATGGGGTGAAAGGATGGTTTGTTTTTTCAGGATGTGCTCCAAGTTCCGGCGCAAAGGGAAGCCAATGCAGCAGTGAATCCACCCGTGGCGTTGCGCTGACCATTCGAATGCGTTGAACAAAAAAGGTGTTGCGATGGAGATGAAAATCCCGGTAGAAATCTCTCTTTTTTTGTTTTGCATATATAATCCACTTTATGTTCTCTTGTTCTAGGGTGGTGAAACTTCTATTTTTTTTTCAAGTGTTTTACCTCTATTTAGGGGGAAATGGATCCAATTTGACTAATATATGTTTCAGATGGGTTGAAACCACCAACTACTGGTTTCACTTTATTTGTTTTCAGGTTTGTCGATGATTTCTCCGTAGTCAGACGACGTGAAGAAAGTCGTATGACATGGTTGTTTTCCATTTGGCACTTGAGTATAAATCCATGTTGAATGTGTTGGGGTCAAGATTGTTCATGAAGTTACTAGAAAATTTAGGATCATCAAAAAAACATACAGCATTCACACTTGGTATTCCCCTTGTAGCCACAAATTAACAACTCCAGGACGGCTTAAAGCTGGTGGCTCTCCGTTGGAAACCTAATGATTTCATGCTGCATTGTTTGGACTTGCAGGGGGAGCTCGGTGCAGTGGGCCAAAGGACTTCACAGTAAAATTGGGATGAATTTTTCACGAAAGTAAGTTTGCTTTTGTTGGTGATGTTTTTGCAATTCACCTTTTACTAGTTACTGGAGTATGATGATATATATGTATATATTTTTTTTGATAATAGAGAGTACGGTACTTAGTACTTACATAACATAGTAAAGTGTCTTTATTCAATTTTCCATATAATATGGGGTACTGGATTTATGAAAGAAAAGGTCGCCGGTCCACGGGGGTGAAGGTTTTGATTTTTGGCAACTCAGAAAGGTGATCACTAAGGATGACTGGGTGGTGGTTTCAAATATTTTTATTTTCACCCCTATTTGGGGAGGATTTCCAATTTGACTAATATCTTTCAGATGGGTTGAAACCACCAATCAGATAATTTTCTTTGTGATTATTCTGTAGTGACTCTAGTGAGTCTAGTTGTGTATCATTGTAATCATTTCCTCAAAAATGATAATGTTTATAATAGTTTGATCTTGTTCGTTTCATTAATCAATTTGAGCAGTAACCAAAACCCTCGTTTTTTTGCTGTATAGAAGGGATTATACTACCCAGTTGTATTTGGATTATAATAAGCCATTGTAAGGATGCCCATTAATCAACCAGTTTCATGGAATGTCATAGGGGCTTTGGGCATTGCTCATGTGTCAAATCGTCAAATGAAACAGCGCCAAGGTGGTGCAGCTATGCAAGACGCAGCCTCTGTGGGCAAGCAGGCTTGACGAAGACGATTAACAAACGCCATGCAAAGCAAATGTCAATGATTTTGCCCACATACCCTGGGAAGATACTCCAAACTTCCGCAAACCCCCAAAAAGAAAGAATTCCTTCATAAACTGTTGGTGAAACATCCGGGGTACCTTCCAGGGGTATGTGGGTGAGATCTTAGAAAATGGATTTCCAATTAACCTTAAACGGCCGAGGTTGGTGACCCAACCTTTTGAATAAATATCATCCAGGTTCTTCCGAATGAGGCTTTAAGTGTTTTAAGTGACCTTTTCAGGGGTTAAGTGACCTCCATCTGGGTGATCAAAGGGTCACTTGGAAGAAGCTGGATATATTTGATCTTGATTAAGACGTTTGAATGTCGATGGGTGAATCTTTGCTGCCAAAAAGCTAATTGCATGAATGTTTAAAAATATGTATATAACTGTATATATATATATTTTTACAGTGTCAGTGACCGTTTTTTTTTTTTTTTCGTAAAAAGATTTCGGTACCTGCAGCGAAATTGAAAAACACCAACAATCTGCAATTGTTTGTAAAATATACACATATAATGTATATATATTATATTATATAAACCAATTTCCAACAAGTCAGCGACCTTAACTGTTGTTTTTTTTGGAGCACCAGTAGATGAGGCCATGTTGTCAGTGGCGGGCTTTGAAAAAGCCAAGTTAGCGGGCTATTGTGTGGAATCCGAAATAGGTTGGATCGCTGGATGCGAGGAGGATGGGTGGACAGGTTCCTTGAACCCCACAGCATCCTGGTAGGGACGAACGGTATATTTTACCTACAAAAATCTGGTTGATTTTTAGGGGCAAAATGTAGGGTTTAGGGTTTAGGGTTTCAAATAGTCTTTATGCTCATCCCGAAAATGGGGGAAATGATCCAATTTGCGAGCATGTTTTTCAATTGGGTTGGTTCAACCACCAACTAGTTTACTTTTAAGGGATTATCCGGTGACTAGAATTTCTTTAGCTTGGAGGAAAAAAACACATACATCATAGCTACCCCGTACCATCCATGGGACTATGGATTTACCTGCATTTTTATGCTTGATTTTTATGGTAAGTGTTGGGTAAATATACTTTTCATGGATGCAATGGATCCCTTTTTATGAATAAAGAAAACAGGTATACCTTCCCACTTAAAAGGGTTGGTTGTGAGATGTTGATCACCAGATGTTGGAGGATTTTCTTAAACAAATTGTGTTTGGCAGGTGTTTTTGTAAGGACGTTGTGGATTTGTTCGGTGAAGTTTAGGACACACACTCATACGTTGTTTCAAGATCATGTGGAGGTTTGTCCACATAGTTTTCTATGAAGGTCGAACCATGGGCAGCTGGATGTAGTCTGTTCTCACAACAAGTTGGGACTGATTTGAGACTGTTGTGGACGGAAGGTTTGTTGAAAACTTGAGATTACAAAAAAAACACTTAGACATGTCGTAGTATTGGCAACACTGCGGACTTTAGCATACTCACACAGATTTTGAAGGTAGACTAATGTTAGGATTTTGTGTACATCTGGAAATCTTTTCGAGAGCGTCATCTGGAAAAAAACCGGCCTTCAAACAGCCAACCACGGGACCCGGCCTTTGACCGAGGTGAAGAAGCGAAAAAGTTTGAAGGTGGTCAGGTGAGATGCCGAAAATTCATTGTTGTTAGGGTTGATGATTAAAAAACAAAAAACAGTTGCCTGGAAAACATAGGAAAGTACCATTTTTTTGAGGCAACGGTGGCTGGTTTTAGGGGTTTCAAGTTGATGGGCAAATTTGCGTTTGAAGAGATTCAACTCATATAATGAGTTGCTTTCGAGATTGTGAGAAATATCGCAAATTCAATCAAGGGATGAAATGATGTTTCATTGAAAGGGAAAGGATTATCAGATAGATTCCTATCACTTTTCATGGACTGAAATGGAAACTGTGGTGAGGCAATGTTGCCCAATTACAAGATTTCTCTTAGAATTGCTACTATCTCACCGACAAAAAATCCCCAATGATTGTACCAAAAGTTTGGTACAAAAATCTGGTAGAAAATTGCTCCAGATGGAACCGAAAAAATGCTTTCCCAAAGAAGGTGGGCCCCGGATCCAGTTATAAATTGAGTCGTGAGGCCCCTATAAACGGCCGAAAATAAATGGGTAACTGGTAGGGTCCCACCTTATCCAGATTTCTTATGCTTACGATAGTGGGACATGGTATGGATACCACCTACACCTATGTACACGATCTTTTTCGGGCAACTGGAACCACTAGCTTTTTACCACTAGCCCAAATTTTCATAGTTGAAATTTCCCAATATCCAACAAAATCCTGGAACGCAGGGCGTTTGCCAGATTGCCAACGAACTCTTTCCCAAAGGCAAGGGGGTTGGATGAGTCGAATACAAAGAATCGGACCATTCCAGAGAATGATACTTGGAAAATGATCCGCAGGATCCTTCAGGCATCAAAAAAGCTACGAGCAGTTTTTGGGCAAGCAACGTTACTTCTGAAACATTTCGCAAGCTGAGGAGTGATCACTCATTTCGTTTAACTTGAGTATTTGAAACTTTGCGTCTGACTTGTTTGCAAAATTTATGGTTTGGAAGATGACATTTGTTTCTTCGAAGATATTAATTTGCTTAAGGGAGTGTAGGCAGAGTCTCAGCAGTTTCACGCCCAATTGATGTTGATTGGTGTAAAAAATGCTGGTTGATTTCAGTTTTTTTCCGCACGAGAAAAGATCCAAAAAGTTGATCATGCATGGGTAGGACATCTTTCCAAATGCCCATGCGCTGAAGTCTTAGTTTTTTTTTGTCTGGCCATGAGTACTCAAAGAGTAACTGGAATGTTCCCTTTCCAAGCAGGAAGACATGATATATGTTTGTCACCGCACTTGTCGCAACAAAACTCCTGCCTTGGAGGTCAACTTCTATGGTTGGTTTTCTGTTGTGTTGGCATGCTGTCAGTTTACAGATTTCATGTCGCTGAGATGACAAAACCTTTCAAATTGAAGCTGGTGATATTATGTTTTTCGTTTGAAGGATTGAAATCATTCCGCCGCATGTTGAAACATCCCTTTCTGTGTATCCTATAATCAATGAATGTTCTTTTGGGCTTATGATAAAACATTCATGAGCTTGGATGCTTCACGAAATTGAAAGTGCACATGGCACATGAAAACGTCTCTTTCACCCCAAATGAAGTGCAACAACTGTCTTATGAAGGGGTAGGGGGTTCATTTTTAGATTTTTTAGTAGCAACTGGCCTCACCATTTTTCCGTGAAGCTTCATTTGGAGTTGACATTGAATATCATTTGGTTTCGGCCACCAACTTAGCCCAAAGTGCTGTCGAATACTTTTCTGGAAGTCGTGCTGCTTCGTTTTTTTGTAGGCTTCTCTTGTGCTGGCACGGAGAAAGCCATTAACAAGCTCAAGGACTGTGGCCTTGAGTATATGATTCTTTGAGTCAAATAAATATCCACCAACCGCTGTTAGTTCGGAATCATTATGTCAATTATGAGTCTCATCATACCATGTTCGAAAACCAGCACTTGTGGTACAGCACTTCAACATTTTTGTGAGGGAATAGCCATTGTCCATTCTTTTAAAACCTACTGTCCCAATTTGAACCAAGAGAGCGACCAATGGCACTCCCAGTGGGTGGCAGATTTTTATCATGTTCAGTTTGGTACCATTTGGTATGGTCGGACACCTTTTTTTGGGAATGAAATCTATTTTTGTTGTTTGGGTAGGTATGTTTTATCAACTACATCTAGACCTATATTTAGGCTTGTAACATCTTGTAATGCTAATATGTTTGGTTCTCAAGCATAAACGCGATGGAGTTCTTGCTGCACCAACATCATCATTTGGTGGGTGATTTGCCAGCTGCTTTGTTCTAACAAGAAACATATATGTGCTTGAACAAGAATCCACGTTCCAAATGGAATCTGGTTTGAAAACTTATAATCCAGGGTCAAACTCAATCATGATATATCATAATAATATGCTAATTTGATACCTACCTGTTCTTGAAGTGACACCTGCTCACACACTGAAACAAATCATGTAGAACCTGTAGATGTTCACTTTCAACTAACCTTTCTTAGGTCTCTTTGTATCATTAAAGAGGGCCAAGACCACACAACCACGGCTTCCAATATCACACCATCACACCATCGGACCCCTGGCTCCGCAGGAGTTGGCAGATGCAAACGGAGCTCTACAGGCGAAGGTGCGCGAAAGAAGATGCCCGGAGAGGTTTGCCATCCCACAAAGGGAGGCTTTATAAACGTTGTAATCCAAGAAATATCCAACAGGACCCACTGAACGGACCCTAAACCTGGGGGGTATCTAATAGCGCTCTAGCAACTTACTTAGGGGTCCGTTGGTAAGGTCCCATTCAATTGTTGATGGAAGTAATTTAATGATTATAACAGTTATAGCTATTTTAGAATGTATTTGAATAATGTTATTACAATATGCTCACATATATATATATATATATACATATATACACACATTAATATGGCAGGCGTTCTAAAAAATCCTGGGGTGAATAGGTTTAGACACTGATAGTATCATACTGTGCAACATTCTCACAACCAAGTACAGAGATACTACAGGTATGTTTCAGCCTGTTGCAGCCTTCCGACTATGGAATATGATCCCAAGCAGCTTTTTCACCATATTAGCCTCCATGTTTTGTCACTCTTCCGCATATCCTTGTACGTCTCTTCATGTCCGATATTTCTACATACATTATGAATGTATCATCTCAACACCTTTCTGAAGTGCTTCACAAGAGTGCTGCAAAGTACCCTTCCTCCCAAAATCGTGGAAGTGGAAAATGGCTATATTTGGAAGGTAACGATCCTATTGGAGGGATCCATTTTTGACTGAACCATGATTATGGGAGGAAGTGTACCCAACTCGTGCCCCAAACGCCACGTGTTGCGAGGTTTTGAAGACTTCTGGTGGCTTCCACACTTCCTTGATGGAGCCCGCGAAAGCAAAGTTGGGTCAGGCATCACCAGGGAGTACCGTTGGGGCTTTGGGGCGACATCGACTTGGAGAGATGAACATGCAACACACGGGATCCCAAGATGTTTCTGTTTTCAAAAGATGAGCAACATTTATGGATGAACATTTGCCACTGGTGATGATGATGGTGATGATGATGATGATGATGATGATGATGATGATGATGATGATGATGATGATGATGATCTGATGGTGGTGATTCTGAGGATGTTGGTTTTGTAGGGACTAGCAATGACTAGCACGTGTCCCAGATCGTAAAAAAGCATCATTTATTATAGTGCATCATCAATCCCTTTTAAGATATATTTTCATTTGATTCTGACTCACCACTGTTTTTTGTGTTCCATCAATTTTGGATGATTTATCATGCTCATCTTTGCTGATATCACTTGGTGATTTAATTCATACATACGTCATACAGAAAGGCATCCATGTGTATATGGTATATTATATAAATTATATACCTACTAATTTACCATAAACAATTATATAAATTCAGCTATAAACATACCATTCCCATGGATCATTTTTTTTGGATATGGCCAGTTCGAATCGCAGCTCCCTGCAACCAACCTTTCTCGGCTCGTTCCGGGCAGCTCCCTGCAACCGGTCACCGGTTGAACCGTCGGAGAATTTGGGGAGGAATCCGATGGAGGCGGAACCGTTAATCGAAAGCTCGTTCCGGCGCTTGTTGGCATCCTTAGATGCTCGGCCAAAATGCTTTTTTTGTTTGGGTAGATGTTTCATTTGGATCCATGGAGAATTGATGGGTATATAGTATGTATAGTTATTGATTGTAGTTATAGGTTGTTTTCTCAAACACTTATTTTTTTTTGCAAAAAGGCTGTTCGTGATTGGTGGACAAAATCCACATTGTCACATTGTCTGAGCAGACCCAGAAACCAACACCATGGGATCACGGGTGGAACGGTGGAACCTCCCCAAAACGACCTCAATTCGAATGTTCAATACTTGCCATCATCCCATATGCTACACGTATGGAATATTTACCTACATGTACCATACATTTGAGCCAAAAGTAGGCAAATATTCCATACATGGAGCGTTTGGGCATGATAAACTGCATCCGAGACTTCTCCCCAACACGGCGTTTTCGATCGTTTTAAGGACAGAAAATCACTTTAGAGGTCCAAGTTGATGTAAGCTGGACAGGGCCCCCTGTAGATATGTAGTGAGTCAAACTAAATATCCATCTGTTTTTTTGCAACTTTTCTTAGGTAAGTGAAAGTGGGACCACTTTCATCCATTTGTTAGTTTCATTCTGTTTCTTATTGGACATGCCCCAATTTGAACATCCCAGGGACGGGTAAGTTTTGTTTATTTTTCGGGGCATGTCGACCAACGAACGGCTTTTCTGGCAGCCAGCCAGCAAGGATGCTGAGCGAGAACAACTCCGTGGTGCCTGGCAACGGCTTTCAGAGGAGAATTTTCCGATGGACGTTGAATCTGTTTATTCCCCCCGAAATCGAACGAATGGATACCAAAAATGATTGGTTTTTAAAATGTATCTCAATCCATGTTGGTTTTCGGAGGTGCACATGTGCAATAGTACTTGAGTACTTGATATGGTGTCAAAGGTTTCTATGGTGTGATTATATAATTATATAATGTGTTTTGTGTTTTTTTTGGATACTCATGTATGATATATTATATATGTATATACCTTATTTTGCTATTTGTTATGTTATATGTTCTACATATTATGTCATATTGCATTATGTATTGTATTGTATTATTGCGTTTTGATGATATGACATGATATCGTATTAATTACACTATTATATCATATCATGTTTTTATAGTGCACCATATATCCTCACACTATAGCATATTATATTACATCATGGCATACCATGTATGATTTTATATTATGTTATATAACCATCCTATATCATATTATAGGAATATTGTATTACTAGTACCTTACTAGTATATTGCTAGTATATTACTAGTATATTACTATTACTAGTATATTACTATTACCAGTATATCATACTATGCATGGCACTTTTTGTTAAGATCAGCTGCTTCGCCAAGTTGAAAGAAAGAAACATTTCACATGTTCCACCAAGGTTTTTTCCCCTCCAGTTTCCTGGCGCCTAAAAAATTGACCTTTTTTTTGATGATACTTGGTGACGACTCAGCCGTAAGCAGCGATGAAAACTGCTTGTTGTGGTTTTTGGCGCACCCAGGAGCGAGATTTGACAACGGAGCATTTGGAAAAGCTAAGATACTTGGGATGGATGTGATTATTAGGGAATGGAATATGCGACAAAAAGTGTAAAACAAGTCAAACAGGACTATTGTTTAAACATCTTTTTACTCCAATCATCTCCTGATTTTTTTGTTTTATTCATGTTTTGAGTCAATATTTCGTTCGTTTGTGGTTTATAATCCTTAAGAACCTTGATTCTTGCCAGGGGAATTTTGCTTAGCGCTGAGTCAAAAAAGACTGCTGAACATGGATAAGTTGGATCACTGCAAACTAATGGCTGGAAGCCGAAAAAAGGGGTCCTGCTTGGAAAAGGAGATTCCAAGTTGAAAAATCACCCTTTGCGGGTTCTATGGAATGAATTTCCAGGGAGTACTCCCTCAAAGACTAAGATGTCAATGCAACAAATTACCATTTTTACAGGATATACAGTACATCTTCAAATGGTGGTTTTCCATTGTCATGTTAGTTTTCGGGGGTGTATCTTTTTGGACTTCGACCGGGTTGAAAACCGTGGTTTACCGAGGACAAGAGACGGAGGAATGGTGCTATCGAGAGAAGTTGAAGATAGACAACGAATGGCAGCGCTTGAACAAGCTCAGTGAGGAACGTGATTCATGACCATTTCATTCACCTACATATGGATGTTTCCGAAAATAGGGGTACCCCCAAATCATCCATTTTAATAGAGTTTTCCATTGTAAACCATCCATTTTGGGGTACCCCTATTTTTGGAAACACCCATATTGCTGATTTGTCAACTTGGAAGTTTCAGCTTCATAGATTCCACGAAAGAAATTGTAATGGAAATTCTTGGTGCATTCATGTGTGTGTGTTTCTCATTTTTTTTTCCACATATACTTGTACATATATATACATATGATATACATCTTCCTTGTTTCCTGATAAGTAGCCAATTCCTTCATCTTCTTCTGATCCTTGTTTCATTCCTAGACTTCGGCAGGAAATGACAAAGATGTGCCTTGGTTGGAGTTCCGATAAAGCTTCCATGGGGTTGGGAAAGTGGACAGAAGCTAAAGAAAATGATAGTGTTGATGAACAAAAATCCTGCTGCCCAGCTAAGGTTGGTAGTTTTTCTGACTATTTATACTAGTTTTTTTTAAAATGCATTCCAGGTGTTTTTTTTGGCAGAATTTCAGCCACCATCAACAGCATGGTCTATTGATTGTACATTGATGGCGAAAAAGAAGTCAAGGTGGTATTTTCGAGAATTCAATCAGCAGAATCTTTCGGAGCCATCAAGATGGCTCCAACATTTGGTTTTCCCCACCGGGGAATTCCCCAAACACGCATGAATCAAACATTTTCTTAGAGAAGAATGTAACGCATCCAATTGAAGTCAACAACAACAACAACAACAACAACAACAACAACAAAACGTCCAAATTGAAGAATCACGGAGCCTTTATTTTCATTCTCTAGTTGATGATCGCACATGTATTCTAGGTGGTGGTTTCAAACATATTTTTTTTAATGTTCACCCCGAAAATTGGGGAAATGATCCAATTCGATGAGCATATTCTTCAGATGGGTGGTTCAACAAACACCTAGGAGGATCAGCCCACTTAGTAAGTCGTTAGGATCACCCCCCATTTCTAAAACCATGATTCACGGCCAGCCATGGAGGGTGACCAACCATCAACTTTCGTTGATTTTTTGCCTGTTTTTTTCGGAAATGACCCACGGGAAACTTCTTTCAGGTGGCCTTCCACCGTGGAGATCCTGGAAATCAACTGTTCAGGTGAAGCCTTTACAATTCCAAGAGATCCATGGATGGTATGTGTGGGTTTGGCGCTGGTTTAGATGCGGTAAAAAGGTCACCCCCAAATGGAGGCAAATGGTACCGTAATAGATGGATGATGGGGAAAAAATATGGAATCTGTTTTTCCCCACCTGTCAGGTGAGGGTTGTTAGATTTTATGTCAGTCTCTTCTTCTCCTC
>DF239427.1:35088-128618 GCA_000507305.1 Breviolum minutum Mf 1.05b.01 | reverse complement strand
CCATCGTTCTCAAAATGACAACCCTCACCTGACAACCTCCACCCAACATGTCATGGTGGGGATCACTCGAAGTAAAGTAATTTTTCTCATTTTTTGGGGTAAAAACAACAGAGTGATCTATTATTTTTTGTTAGGAAAGGATTTAGAAGATGTGATGATCATTTGGTATGAAGTTTACTTGATAGAAGAGAATCGATATCTCACTTTGCCAATGGCCAACCTCTAAGTTTTTCTGGATTACATATTTAGTAGGAAAACGTTTAAACTTTGATTTCATGGTCCTTTGACTGAGCTGTAACATATGATTTATGATATATGATATATGATATATATATATATATGGATTTCAATATTATTTTGTAGGTCCTATTTGCATTGGAAAAGCCCAAGATGTTCAACCAACATTTCTCCAGAGACTTGGGGACCTGAGTTTTGGATCCTTGCCGGCTGAGATTAGGTGGTAAAAAAGCCACCAAAGACGTTCCCAAAGACCTGGAAAACAGCCCAACAGCTATTCATTTCCATCAACAAAAAACCACCTAACACCAACCACAGTTGCCTAAAAAAAATGTACCCTCCAGGGAACTAACATATCCCCCTGATAAGGCGTATTTGAAGATGATTTTCCTTTTCCCCAGGTGGGATATGTTAATTTCCTGGAGGGTATGTTTTAACAAACACCCTGTTTTTGTTGGGTTGCCACGGTTGCCTGCTCAGGAAACCATGTGTGGCATTGAGGGCTCTGTCTTGTCTGAGATGTTCAGCGATGAATTCATCCATGAAATACCTCGATACCTGGCGATTTTTCTGCCCACGGCGGTCGGAAACGATGATTATTTGAGGTCAACGGTTGGTTTTTGGTGTAACAGGTATTCACTCCCATCAAATGGGGCTTGTTTGGATTTTAGATTTTGTAAATTTTCCCTCCATTTGGATGTTGCATGAGGACTCAACGTCACAATCCGCCTTTTTTCGGGGTTTTTGCGGATTGTTGTTGTTAATTATAAACCTGGTCCTGCTGAAAAGGCTTGACACTTGAAACCTGGAAACACTGAAAGACCAGGGGTTTTGATGTAAACATAGTCTGGGGTCAGGGTTTAGGGTAGGAAACCTTTTGGGCGTTAACTGGAATTGAATCACAGAGAAACCAGCCCATTAACGAATGGATGCCTCTGTGTGAACCACACAGCTGTGAACGAAAGGACTGGCTTTAAAGACTGCGTTTTGAAGGGTATGATTTGGTATGATGATTTACCCTCTGCTTGGATTGATGCATGATCATGATGATGACGAAGATACATCGATATATTTCATGCAAGCTTACTTACTCCTTCCACACTTATGTGATACAGTCTTTCCATCATCCTATCCCCTTCTAGGGGCTCGAAACTTCAGGAGATGAAGAGGGCCGTTTCTTTCTGGATTTCAATCCTCAATGTTTCAGCATGGTGGTGGAATATTTGAGAAATCGCCGACTGAATTTGGATGCACCTTTACCGGTGGTGCCACAAGTGCAGAAACGGAATATGGAACTCTTAGCTGAAGCTTGGATGCTTGGAAGCATTTGTAAGGAGTTGCCCTTGCAGTGAGAAAAGTTTCTTAACTGTCATTAAAAAAAAGACTTCGGTCAAACCCCATGGTGCGTTTTTCAAAACCCCATCGTGCTCATTTTCAAAAAAAGAATGTGGAGATCTCTATGTTTTTTTTTGTTTTTATTTTTCGATGTGTCAGTGCTTTTTTCAAAGCTGGGAGTGATTTTGGATGATTTCTGATTCCGCCGGCGAATTGACGGCTTGGCCTTGGCGTTTCTCGTATTCAGGAAATTGTGGCCTTTCTTGAAGGCCAATCGATTGAATCCGTTGCATGGTACATCTTTACATATTTCCAGCCAAGCTGATGGTCCTAAAGAACTGCATATTATTAGAGCTACACATCCTGGATGGCAGGTGCTGACCAGACTTGCGGGTTGTTGTTGTTGTTGTTGTTGTTGTTGTTGTTGTTGTTGTTGTTGTTGTTGTTGTGGTTGTGGTTGTGGTTGTGGTTGTGGTTGTTGTTGTTGTTGTTGTTGTGGTTCTTGTTTTTGTTGTTGTTGTTGTTGTTCTTGTTTTTGTTCTTGTTCTTGTTCTTGATGCCTATTATGATTATAACGCATTTCAAGCACAAAAAATGGCCACTGGAGATTTTTTGACTGCTGGAAAGGTTGGATGTTTCGATGTTTGACCCGACAAAAACACGCCAATTTGGTCATTGAAGTTCGGTGCATTTCATTGTAGAGCCTGGTGAAATCAAAAACAAATGCTGTTTTAGGATTGAGGGGAACCCTACCAAAAAAATGTCCTCAATTGAAGGAAAGGAAAGATAGAGGATAGCCTCCTTCTAAGACTGCTTGCCATTACGTAACACGGATTTAAACGGTATGACATCAGGTGATATGACAGGGTGAAATACAAGCACCATTTTGCTTTGATGGGTCAGCAATTCGTGTTGTGGCAAAACAGATGCTTGGACATATGATAAGATATTCAGAAATTTCTTTGATATGTGTATATATATATATATATTTTGATTTGAACACTTCACTGTCGGCAACCAAAAGCATGTTGTTGACACATGGCTCCAAAAACATCCTACCGGTCCTATTCATTTCCAGGTGCTAGGTGCCGAGCAACCACTTCCAGTGTCGACATCCTCCTATTTCGAAGTCAAGGTCCTTCATAACCCGGACACACGTGGAGGATTGGCGCTAGGTGTTTGTGGTCACTTACCCAGTGGCACAGAGACACATTCCATTCGACCCTTGTTATGATGGGAAGAAGAAAAAGGGAAGAATTGAAGAGTGTTTTTGGTTTTTGTTTTTGCTGGGGGATATTTGCAGACTCATAATCGTGTTGCATACAGCATATATATATATATATTTATGCAGGTCAGGCACATCTAGCCATATTTATTGAGCAGATGTTGATTGAAACGGATTGTTTTCATTGCATATCCAGCAATATTTATTGAGCAGACATGTTCTGTTTGGCACGCCTTTTTTTTGCGATTTGTTTTATGACAGACGGAAACATCCATATGATTTCAATAAAGGATGAATGAAAGGAATGCATCGAATGATTTACGATTCATGCGGGTTTCCGCTACTGAAATTTACTCATCATACGCTACGCAGCGAAATCCACCAGAGTTGAAGATGCGGTTGAGCGGTTGGGTCCCATGGGAGGGTTGATGCTGACTAGATTCAGTGGACCGAAAAATGCCAAGACGAGTTGCTTTTTCGGTCTTTTTTGTAGCGGAAATTTGCCAACCTTGCAAATGAGAGTTGCTTTTTGGAGTTGTTTTTTGTGGATTTTTTCAGAATCGCATGGAAATGATCAATCCATGTTGAAGAGGGATGTATAGAGTATTGTTAAACTTAGCAGGATATGAAATGATATGAATGGATAGCAAGATATACCCCCCGAAACTAACAGAGCACCTCAAAATGGATGGTTGGAAAACTCGTTTCCTTTTGGGATGACCAAATTTCAGGGGATATGTGTGGACATGTCAGTTTTAGGGAGTGTATCTACCATATCCTAGAAACTCCATGCTACCCTCCGGTCATGTCGCCTTTTTGCGTGTTGCCAATCGCCCCTGAGGCTTGCAGCAATGCGTGCTCTACAACAGCAACAATGGACTCTTGGGTGATTCCATTGGTAACTCGGCGATGTCGTTTGAGTCGGACCATTTCTTTTGGTTAGTTAACTGTTACTGTAAGCCTCTAAGTAACCTGCTAAAAGCATCCTTAGGAATATCGACCTTTGAAAGAGATATACCAACAGGAAAGTAGATGGTGTAACTCCGAGGTGAAAATTGTGGCTCCTCTGCTAAACTAACTTTTGGGGAACGGCAGCTACTTTCACTTCGGTCGGGCTATGACTTGTGATGGAAGGGGGCGATTTGAGCTGCTATTTGGTAGTATCCCCTAACCACATTGCTGACTAGAGACTAAGGATACTGAGGATTTCCCAGAAGGTCCCGTGAAAATCACATACAAAAACCGTTTCGGGTGGTGAAACAAAGATTTGAATGTTCTATCGGTGCTTAAAGATGTTGACCCAAACCCTTCTACAAGAACTGGTTGAAACCACTGCAGAAAGCGAGGTGAGCATGATGTGCAAGGGGGACTGAAACTCTCAGATGGTGAGAGTCTTGGTGTTTGTCCCTTGGTGATAGATCTTGCTGACAGATTAGTGCTGGTTTCAAGCATTTTCTAAATTTTTGCCCACACCTGGGGATGATGATCCAATTTATTTGATGAGCATTTTTCTCAAAAAGATGGGTTGAAACCACCTTATTTGACTTCTGTTTTTTCGTGATGTCACATCTGGAATCACCTCATCGATTCACTGGGTAGTTTGGAAGGATGTTTGGGAGAGAATTCTCCCAGCATTTTTTGATTTGCCCCGTTGGAAGTCGAGTTTACTTGTTGAATTTTCACGACATGTTTTCATTCCTATTTAACGAGAAGATCACATATTATTTGACTACTATTTTTCAAAGATGGCTTGAAACCACCTATTTCGCCTCATTTATATATTTTTTGTATAGACGAAGAATTAATTACCTTTAAGCCGGTATTTGGAATTTAGGTAGCTTTGCCCAACTGTCTTTCCTGGCATCTCAGGCCATGAAGTGATTTTGGGTGTGCTACAATGGTACCACAATGGAAGGTTTATCGGCAGTTCATCTTTCAAAGAACGATGGACTTCGGTATTTCCTGTCTTTGGGCTTTATGTCCCTGGACAATCCATTGCCATAGATTTTCAAGCCTCCCAACCCAAAATGAGTCGTTCGTGAGCTTTTAGCACAGCTAGAAAACGCTTAGAGTTTCGGTCACTTGCTGGTCCCAAGAAATCATTGGGATGACCAGTGGGCATGTCTCAAGAAATACTGTCTTGGCCAAGAGAAACTTTTACATTGGAACTGACATACCCACAGGATCCACATTCAAATCAAAGTGTCACCTCAAACATTCGAATTGCAGTCGTGTCACCGGAAGAAAAGTGAAAACCGTTTCCGCAGTAACCCAAAACGCTGCTGTCGACAGGGCTGTGAACGTTGGTGGCTATAATTGTTACATTGAATGTGTGGATGTATATGTTTTGATTATGTTTTGTGTCCCTTTTCAATGCCGCATGACCTTTTATGACAATGATAGTCTCATGAAACATATATAGATCCAATTATAAAACCGCTTACTGCAGAAACATGTATAATTATGTTATATACATACACTTCTGACACGTAATGCTCCAATTTTTGTTGACTTCAGTGATTTTAGCCTAATGGTTCTTAGATTTTTTGTTGAGTCCAACCTGGATATCCGAGATTTTCTCCTGTTAGTTGCTTTGGTATGAAGCTTGTGAGGAGCAAAAAGGGGCACCTTTCCAAATAGATGGACTTGAATCTTTGGATAGTGGTCCAAAGCAACACCAAACAAAGCACATGGGAATCCGAACACAGTGCGGGTTTTTCAACTAGCAAAATCACTGGGCCGGATCTCGGATCTTTTTCGTGTCCAAAAGGTTTGACTTTCAAAAGGGTTTGAAGCTGAAGAGCTCCTTGGGGTCCATGCTGCTTCAATATCTTCATGTCAATGTCATTATCCTAGAAGAAGTGATATCCGAGAACGACTTTCGCCGCAAAAGCCTTCAGGCTTTAGATGAGATGCTGCCCAAAATGCAGCCGTCCGGGACCCGTCTCAGCCTTCGGAGAGGTGAGATTCTTTTTGGAGAATTTGGTGAGTGAATCCGTTAAAAACCTGGGGGAGATTCGTATGTCAAACAGGTGAAAAAACAAGCGAAACTGTCATGATGCTCCAGATTTGGGACGAATTTGAGAGAATTTTCACTCAATACATTCAGATGGAGCCTAGATATACTTTCCAGCAACCGTTTAGCAAGTGTTGTAATTGGCTGGTTTCATCCAAAGAATTGCAGCACTACTGGTACCAAAATGAAGCAGTTAAGAGAAGGCTGCTGGTTCAAGCCCACAAAAAGTAAGAGACCTTGAGTTTTTGCACAAAAACACCGTCGCTTTTTCTGCATTTTCCAAGGTTGAAACATAGTGTTTACATGAATGCAACCTCCGACGCGTTGAAGCCCGGAACTGACCCTAAGGCGGGAAACCGTAAAAACTGAGTTTGGAATGCATTTGGGGAATGATAGCAAATATCCACCTGGAACCTGAAACATCCAATTATAAACGGTTGTTTCAATTGGATGATTACAAATCTTGGGAGATGATTCTTTAACCATCTCCATCCACTTAAAACTGGTTGTTTGGAGTTCCAAGCCCAAGCAATGATTCATTACTAACCGGTCGATTAGTTGACCTCAGCTTTCACAAGTCTTTGAACTTAAGCTAAGTTTGATTGAAACATGATGAGAGTCATGCACTTAAAGGGTGATTTGCCTTGGAAAAACCACGGGTTTTGCAATACCTTTTGGATGTTTTTTCTGTGTATGTAACAGTGGACAGATGCCAACATGTTCCTTCCTGGCAAAGGTTGAGTGATTGAAACTATTCCATTTTGAATCGCACAGAAACTTCACAGTTTTCAGATAGATTCTGTTGGAGATTGTGGGTGATTTTTAGATTTGATACAATGTTTTTAATGTTGGACCTCAAATGAACAAGGCAATTTCTAGAATCTCGAACATTCCCATTGAAACACGTGGTGTGTTGAAACCACGTGGTCACGTGAACGATGTGGGTGTGCAGAGTTGATCGAATTTGGAGAATTCACATGCGAGAACATGCTAGACAGAGTAATGATGGCAGCCATGTGAAAATTATTTTAGAATCGCTGGGTGATTCTTGAAGCAACTTATGTAAATACATAAAAATGAAGATAGATGAGATAGATGTACATCCATGAGGCACCGGTCAGAACGACATCATCCAATATCTCAGGCAGTTTTCGCGGTAAAAACAAGATGCATAGGTCATCATAGGCCTGAAACAACTCAACTCGATCATTCGCTGCAGGTGGTAGTGGATTTGTTGAAGAAGCAACTCACCAGCCCAGTTCTTTGGGAACCTTCCATGCAGAAGATGATTCAGGTTTTTGGGGGTTGAAGGATGTGACCGAAACACAGGGAAACATCTGGAAAGTCAAGCTCAAGTGGGCCACTAAGCTTATTTTGATGGTTGAAGGTTTGGATGTCACTGGATGTGTCATATCATTGGTTACACTTGTTTCAAATTAGTGATGGATGTTTGATTTCTGATTGTGAGTGTTGGACTATCCAGAGTGACCTTTGATGGAGATAGACAGGGATGAATCGAGTCTCACCTTGTTGCCCTTGTTGGACAACATACCCAAGGCATCCCCAAAAGACATGAAGGTTATTGTTTCCTAACTGCTAGCACGGCACCAAAAGGGATACTGTTGATGGTGCAAGAATCACTAGTTGAGATGATCAAAACATTGGATTTTTTCATTCACTCTTGGATATGATCAATGTTAAACCATATCTTCCAAAAAAAAAATCTGGATTTCTGGTGGGAAAAAAGACAACCTGCCTGCGAGTTCACGACCCGTTGAAAACGTGCAGTCGGGCATTACGGATTTCTACGAGTGCGGTCCCAACAAGCAGATCAAGGTGAGAGAGCCAAGCAGCTGAGAAGTGCTGGTATGTGGTATGTGTACCCATAGGATCCATGGGATTGGTATATTCACCTACTAATGTACCACAAAATTCAATATATTATGTAACCATACTTTGGATCCTGTGGGGTATTGATCCTTTCTCATGATGTCATCAAAGCTGGTGGTTTAGTGGAATCCAAACGCATCGATTTTGATGTTCCAAACCCCTTCACGCCTTCAGTTTCGAAACATTTTGACGAAGCTCAACTGACCAATCATGAGCCCCAAGTACTTGGGCACGATTTCAAGACAGCTTCTCAACAAAAATAGAGTAGAATCTCTACTTTCAATTTTTCTATTTTCCAAAGATTACTCACTCAACAAAAAGAGGCAACTGGGCACTCATGCAACATCGGGCACCAAAAAGCGCGCCATTTGCAGGCAATGATGAAGCGCATCAATCCAAAAGCTTGGGGCGTCACGGTCAACGTGGAAGTCTGACGTGGCCTAGGGAGCCCTGAAAGAGTGGCAGCCGAGTTGTCTTCTAAAGCAGGAGGTCTAATACACACCTGGAAAACATAGGAAAGTACCCTTTTTTTTAGGCAACTGTGGCTGGTTTTAGGGGTAAAGCTGATGGAAATTAACAACAGGCAGATAATTTGGGATAAAATAATAAAACTATAGATTGACCCCATGAAATCTTTTGAACATATTGATAGATTTTTCAAAGCAAACATGTCAATATAAGTTGCACAAAAATTGCAACAAGGGCAACTCATCATATCATCATGTGTATGTTTCCTGAATTTGTTCCCATTTGACATTTTGTGAAAAAGCATGGCTGTGGAGAGATGTTGTAGAGTCTGAACCGCTTCCGGAGATTCGGCGCGCTTTTGTGTCGAAAAAAAAGTTTGGCGGCTGCAGCGGATTCTGAGACGTACCTGAGATTCGTTTGTATCTCGCCACCGCGAAACACCGGAACGTGTTGACCCTGTTTTGCCGCCGGGTTTTACCGACCATCGTTTTGCGCCGGAACCTGCGACAACGATACAGGAGACGAATCGAAGAAAGCAAATTGGAAAATCCCATGGAATATTTGCTAATAATGACATCACCTTTCCTCTCTCATCCTTGTGAGGGCAACTGCAACATGATGCTTGATTCAGCCAGGCTTGAGAATTCGATTTTTGCTTATACTTTTATAACTAGATTACTCATGATTACTCTACACTGAACGAACAAAACTGTTAAAGCTTCTCCAACCCGACAAGCCATGCATGTGGCACCTACCATTGCGACCGGATTGGAAACGACGAGGAAACAACGACGACGAGCTAAATCTTTACACACCTGGCGATGTTGGAAAGATCACAGTTTGAAGGGTCTTGTCAACGACAAGGACAGCAGCAGAAGCAGCAACAGCATACAAAACTACTTTAAACGCCTTCAACATAGATGAATTGTTCAATATGCAAGGGCAGCCAGACGAAGGGTGACACATGTCTCAAAATATCCCCAACAAACCTAGAATAGCTCGGATAATCCCATCGGATTGTTGAAATTGACACAGAAAAACGTACAGCCAGCTCTGCTGATAGACAGTTTTGCTGGCCCGGAACTGGCTTCCGTTTTCAGTCACCAGCAACAGCAACGGCTACAACAACAAACCACGCACAAAAGATACGTTAAAAGCGGGCATCTTGCACAAATACATGTAAAACCAGGAATAACTCTCTCTCAAATCTACCAGCGAAGCAGTTCTCGTTGTTGTGGTTATGGTGGTGATTGCTGTTGCTGCTGCAACTGTGGCTATTGTTATTGGTGCTGTTGATGTTGTGGTTACGGTTGCCGTTGTGGTTGCTGTTGCTGTTGTTCTTGTTCTTGTTGTTGCTGTTGTTGTTGTTGTTGCTGTTGTTGGTCATGGTGGTGGTGCGTTTAAATCTTCGCTACGTGGAGTCAAGTACCGCAATCGCACTGAATGCAATATCGCCTCTACACGGCTTGGCGACGGTGTCACGTGAAATTCAAACCTTCTGGGATCACGTTGATCAGGTGTCGCAAAACATTCGCAAACCAACTGTGGTGCAGCATCGTGCTAGCACCCTACTGCCAGCCCTTTCATGATGATATGAGCTGGCTCCGCACAATGAAAAATGGCATAGGGCCAAAATGAATCAAAATGAGAAGAAAGGGGTCGTAACATCTCTGGATCTATTTTAGTTTCGGTGATTGAAAGGCGCTTTGCAGGCACTAGAACCAAGAGATGAAAAACAATTGCGCTTGAAACTTGAAACCAGTTTACTTTACTTCCATTGGGATGTACTTCCACGCTTGGGCGTACCTAATACTATACCAAGATGTTTTTTGTCATACACTGTAATGCAGCACAGCGTTTCAGGCCAAACTCGCAAAAACACAAGCCGCTGGAAGCAAGAACTCGATGAACCTCATCCTGCGTCTGGCAACAGCCCACAGCATTGCGTGAACCAAGTGCCTGTGATGGAGGCGGAAGAGCGGCAAATAATAAGCACGACAAAGATTTTGCAATTCAAAGACGAGATTTTGTGAGATTTTGCAACAGTCATCACAACAAAAACATCATGTAGGAATTAAAATCATCCGCCAAATGATGCAAAAAAAAACGAAAAAGGACAGACCAGAAAGCAGGAAAACATATACAACACTTCGACGGCTCCCGGGTGTATATAGCCATATTGGCGCGACCTTCAGGAATGTGTTTGTAGTTTCAACACCACGCTTCTCCAAGGAAACACTTGTGAGAGTGCAGCCAAATTGGATCCCGTATGACAAATCAAGAAACAAATCCTCGAACAGAATCGCAGATTTGAACGATTTGAATCGATTCCGATCCGGGTTCGGATCATTGGCAGACAGCGTCGTGTGCAGACCTGATCAATCAAACATCGCAAGATCCCGCATCGCTACGAAATTTCAAGGTTTGGGAGATCCGAAAGGGTTTCAGAGTCGGTGTCACAATGGCCGAAACTTCTGGATGGCTTCGCTTGCTAGTGGTAAAACCGCCTTGGGTATCCTTATCCTGAAACGCCCACGGTTTTTGCCCGATGTTTTCATGTTGATAGTGGCGGCCTACCCGTCCCCGACGACTAAAATAGGCAATGCCGGCAACTGAGCAACAATGCTACGTTGACGACACAGCATGACCACCCTGAATCGAGCAAACTTGCAACCGGATGATGTGCGTTTGACCCGGCTACCTGCCCTGCCCTATCAGAAGGTAGGGCTAAGTTATTTGTTTGGAACATTTTGAAAAGAACACATTGCGTTTTAAGTTCCGTAGCACTTCGTTCTCGCTGGACTCACATAGTGGAAGGCCCAAGGCCATGTGTTCATGTAACAATTTTGTTGCCAAAATATGCCAAAATATGGGGCACGACAAGGCACATCTTTTTGAAAATGCCATACGTAGACGTAGACTATGCGAACCCTGCCCGCAAAGCATCCTTCAGGGAAACCGCCCTTCCATGTGCACCTGGTATTGTATAAACTAAATTGACCGCTGTCCCCGGCCCTCTCTCTTTCATGGTGTATTTGTGTAAAATCAAGACCCGTCGTACATCGTACATCATGTTTTGTATGCCCCTTCTTTGCATCCTGTAGAGATAGTCGAGTCGAGTCGAACCTGCCTGCCCGAAGGCAGCCGCTTTAGGGCGCAGGGAAACAACAAAACCTAAACTAATTTCAACTCTCACTACTTCGGCGTCGAAAATTCAATAAAGGAGTCCATATGTGTCAGCCAAAAATCTGTCTGCATTGCGGTGGTCGTCCATTCTCCCAAATTTTGCCATCGGCAGTACATTTGTATTTGCGCATCCCATGTGTTTGTTGGTCTTCCAATCCTTGTCCGGCGTCCTGCAGCCCACGCAAGCGCACGTTTCAACCAACGGTTATCTGAAAGGTTGGCAATGTAGCTTGCTAATTTCCAATGTTGTTCCAGGCATCAGCGGGACCATAATTTGACACCAGATTGTTCAGCACATTCCAAAACGCGTGCGTTCCACTCGTGAAGGATGTGGTGCCATGGAGCAGACCAATCCTGTAGAGATATGCACATGCATGTCACCGTTCGAAATACTTTACATGCACGTTAATTTATATATGTATATTATGTATTTATGTACTTATGTACGAATGGGTTTGAGGACGAGGCAGGGTACTCATCAAATTATGTCATTTGGAATACTTAACCGAGGCTACATCATGGAATTCATGTGAAGTTTGCGTTTTTTTCTGCAAACATGCCAGGCAAAACAACAGCACGGCCACAATTCACTCTTTCTGTCCTGAAGAAACCGTGGCCCAAATGTTTCCCTTCGATTCCGATGGGCGCATGGCAAAGAACGAAGTAAGGTATAGTGAGTNTTTGGTCAAATCACTCCACTGCCACGGTTCCTCAGTTGTAGTCACCGGCCGTTCTGGTGAGGTTGTATTACCAGCAAACAAAGTTTCCAACATGTCGGCAAAATCATTTGGATGCGGTGGAGCTGTGATGGTTCGAACGGGGTGTTTTTCCAGTGAACGTAGCCCTTTCCACATGCATGGATTTTGCAAATGTTGGGATATTTGTGCGGACTTCCAAGCCCGCAACTCCTGCCGATGCATGCGCTGGATTTCAAAGGACAGTTGTTTCCGCGTACTTGGGTCTGCAGTTGATCGTCTCGCCTTTCTTTTTTCAATCAACCTCTGTGACGGTTTGAAAGCTGAAGACCCTTTTGTGCAAGTGCCACCGTGCTCACCAGCCTTGACCAGCCCGGCCTCAAATGATGAACAAGTGAATGGTAATACATTCAAAGGGGAACGAAATTTGGTTTGAAAAGCTTGAGGTTCACCAGAACGATCCAAATTCGGCAACCAATGTTTCAAGCCACGTCTTCGATGGTGAACGCCTAGAGTAGATGCATTTTGCGCCTGCGCCCACAAAGGGCTCGCCAATTTGGCGTGCAGGCCTGACCTGACCTGACCTGACCGGACCGGACCTGACCTGACCTGACCTGACCGCCCACGTTTCGATGCGACACGTGGCCTGAACAGATGATTATCGCATGTTACTACTATGTTTTTACACCGTATATCATCCAGTTTTTTTTTGTTCAGCAATGTTTGATGTTGACCGTGTGATGTTGCGAAGATGTTCCCTTGCCTTGCGAGACGACAAGTAATGCCATCCACCTAAGAGATTGATGGTACTGCGAGGACAAAATGCGCACAAAACAACGTGCCGTTATGGCATGTTGTGATGTATGGTGATGTGTGATATCCCTGACATGTATTAACCGGCTGTGTGCAGAACTATCCTTCACCCGTCGTCCCCCAAATTCATGTAAAAACGTGCAGGCCCAACAATGCAAATCCAGACCGTCCACGAAACAGTTTCACGAAGGGACAAATCAAAAAAAATGCAACCTGTAGATACAGGAGGTCGAATGCGCTCATGACCGCAGGCAGCGCGCATCATGAGGTGATTTTGGAGGTATCGCGCTACATTAAGTTCCACTTATGAGTTTTCAATTTGCTATTGCGTGAAAGGGAGGCGCAACAAAGTCAACAATGCAACAAAAAAACAAGTATACAACTGACAAACTGATATGTAAATGATAGATTGCCTCTGGGGATTTGTTTTGGTTCCACCGCGTCGGCTCGCGTAGGCTCCGTGGAGGCCGCGCGTAGGCATCCAGACACATATGACCATTTGCTAGATCTTTGCCCCAACCCCCTTCCACAACAATCAATGGTCATGCTGCTGAGTAAAAGCTTTCCAACTTCAAAGGTATTAAGGAACTTAAACTTAAATTTTAAATTACACCAGCGTAGACACGTGTGTGTTGGTCAAATGATTGTTGGAAGGTTTGGAACATTTTTTTTTGGCGTTCATTTTTTCGCATCGCACATTTCAGATCCGAAGAAGGCGGCCACACCAACCAACACCAAGGCCGCCAGGGCTAAGGTTGCATTAAGAATTGAGAACCCACCTTAGCAGTAAACTGTTTGGGGAAATATTTGTTTACCGCAAACATGGCCATCCAACACAAAGATTGGAACAACTCGGGCAAACAAACCAAGTTTTTCGTGGGTGGTACCAGAAACCCAAGCCGAGTGGGTTTGTCTCCGATGCAACACAGCAGTCACGCCAAACGACCTGAGAATTCAAACAGCCGTGCCTCCACCAATCTGCCCCTTCCACGGCCCACGGTGTCCAGCCATCGACGTCCGCCATAACGAACGGGGTGGGGTGTGTACACACATCCTCCAATGCGAATCCAGGCGGAGACATGTTTAAAAGATTATATTAAATTGATAGAAAAAATTGATTGCGCCCACCGTGAGACGACGAGACCAACCGTTGACACGAATTTTTCACCGGTTTTAAATGAATGATGGGAATTAAAATCCCGGAGGGGTAAGTGCTGGAGGACATCGATTCCCTCATCTTTTTTTTGTTTAAACATGTTTTTTTTGGAAACTGGTTCAATGCCTGGGTTATCATGTGTTTTTTTTGAAAAAATTAGGATTGTTAGATTGTCGCTTCAGTGCTACCTGCAAGAAATGACTTCGAACGACCTTCGCTTAGTCGCTTGTTGGCACCCTACAGCTATTGGCGTTGCATTTTGTTTTGCATGCGCGTCCAAACCACATTGGAAATCCAGAAAGGAATTGAACATGAATAACCCGCATGAAACCAATAATTCTATAATTGTTACCCTGTTTTTCGCATGTTGGCCTGGAAACTCAATAATTCAAACCTTGGTAACCTGGTATGCGGACCCCCGGCTTGTTTGGCTCAGTGCCATACAACAAAATGAAAGGGGCATGTAGAATGAAATGTGATAAGACAATGATGTGCGGGCCAGAACCCTAAACGCACAGCAAATATGTAGGAACAGGACGAGTGTGAGAGCACCGCATATATGTTCACCAGTCAGTCTAATGCATGCTGAGTTTTTTTGAGTGTGATGCACGTCTTCCGTTCTGGCATTGCAAACTGATTTATATGTATGATAATTTGGGCTGGATTTATATCTATATATATATATATATATGTTTTACGTTCTCCGGAAGTTTTGTCCTTATGTGTTTGACGTTTGTTTATTTGTAGATTTTTGATTGCCTTCATTGAAATGGAAAAACATGGCAAGTCCTCGTGCCTTCATGCGCCGCGAACCAACGAGCGTGAGGCATTTTGTTTTGGAAATGGGCGTGGTCCAACTTGGCATTTTGTTGGATGGGCATGTGGCAATTTGTAATATTTTTGATGATAAATCATATTTCACGATATGCTATGCATACTTCCCACTTGCCAGGAGGAAAGTCCCAGAATCTGCCGAGCCTATCACGCCAATGGTTGGGGGAGCCGAACCAACGGCGTTGGCGTTGCGTGAGCCCGTGGGAACACGCCAAATTCAGGTGCGCGCTAAACAGCCATGTTTGCGACAATCCTCGATGGCAACTGCAATCCATGGCATACTACCTGACTTGCAACGGCTCTGAAAATTCCAGGAACCCACCGCTCTGGCGCAACGCCGCGCGCCTGTGGAGGCGGTGAGATTTTGCGGTGCAAAACGTACCACCAAAGGTTGATTCTGTAATGATTTGTTTTTATTGGCTGATTGCATGCCTGGCCACCACATTGTTTCTTTACCATTTTGTGGTGTGGTTGTGACAGGTTTAACTCTTACAACATATTGCAGCAAAGCAATAGGCAAAAAATCGATTTGTTTTCATGTGTTTTATTTTTGTTTCATTTTTCATTTTGTTGTCATTGATGTTGATGTTTTTCTTATGCTTTCCTATGTTTGGTTCATGTTCATTCGTTCAAACATGTTTTGGTTCGATTTTAATGATTATTTCACATCATGTGTTGTTTCATGTTGTTGTTTCTTCACGTGTTCTTCCTGGTTGTTCGATTTTCCCTCATGTGTTCCTCTTTTTTTTTGCTGTTTTCAAGGCGTATTCATACGGCAATGTTTCTCATTGTGCCTTCATGGCATTTTTTTTTTTTGACGCATACCAATCCCTACCTAGCTAATCTTCAAAAAACGGAAGAAGGGGTGAGTCGGTCAGTTGCAAGTGCTGCTCGCAGAGTGACTTTACCCACTGCAAATTTTCATTTGCAATCTCTTCACACATGTCCTTTAGAGACTATTTCGGGAGGAATCGACACGTTAGCCATGTTTTTCTCCATGATGTATCGCGGCATCGTATACTGTATACTGCGTATCATTTTTGAAAGGCAAACACCCACAATGATCAATCCTTGGTGGATTTGTTTCTGCCGATTTCGTTTGATAACTGTGGATGTTGCAATCCCACAAGTTAAACTCAGCCAGTGAGTTTCAATCCTTTTATTTGTTTTTTTTTTTAAACCAACAACTTTTCAACATTGTACACTTCAAGGACCTTCAATATCTATAATGATTTTTTTAGATATATATATATATATATATGTTCTTTCCAAGCTTTGGCGCCGCCATACCTTTCGTCATACCTTCACGTTACGGAGCCGTGAGTCAGGTGCCGGTGCCCGAGCGTCAGTGGAATGAAACCACACGACTTCGGATGGAGTTGGCGCGCGCCAAAGCAGTGTCATGGTTTAAACCATGGCTGGAAAACGGGGCCCGCGTTTCGGTGCATGGGCCAGTGGTCTGTTGACTGAAAAGATGACTTGAATGGTTTCTTCAGACAACTAAAGGGAATTGAAGCTACTGTAATATATGTTAGTGCCTACATCTATGCAGATGTTTCATGAATGATGTCGCCGGATGCTGCCGGATGATTTCTTGCTGAGGAAAGTATCATTTGAATTCATTTGAGAGGTTCTTCATTGCGGGTATCGTATCGCTTCAGATGTCTATGCATCCAATACGCCAAGTATCAATCAGGTTCACTTTTTTTGTTTGCATACATTCCACACCCTGGCAATCTTCAATTATATACATATTTTTGGATGTTTGGAAATAATTCAACCATCGCAACTAACCACCTTGACATCACCTTGACACAGCAAGTTCCTTGCCGTTGAGGACCTGGCGGAGTCTGAAAATCAAGCACATGAGCTTCGTGAACAGTCGCGGCAGGATCTTCAGGATGCCTGTCACGCAACCAAAAGGGATGTGAACGGCGAAAAGGCGACAAGGAACCTAAAAATCACCAAATTTGAAAAGGAAAATCATCTGAACCAAACCTCCATGACTTTGGGTTCCATGTTAATTTTCCAGGGTGTAGGTTGTTGGTTAGTCAGGATGGAAAGGTTGAAACGACGTTGAAATGAATGAGACACAAAGCATTGAACAGAGCGGGTGTTTGCGGATGGACATTTCAATGGAGGATACCGGTGTTGTCGGATTCTGATATCAGACAACACAAACAAAAATTAGGTTGCATGTTTCAAATTGTTCTATAGTTCTACTGTGTATGTTATATACCAGTCATGCATGAATGGGTTCCGGGGCAATTTCTGTCCATGGATTTTTTCAGTAAAAAACATTTCTTCACATCCACTGAAGGATATGTTGCGGCAATTGAAAGATTCGGAGCAGCAGCTGTGGAATTTGCACGCGAAACAGGCAGGTGCGTAAACTTGGAAGGTCCAATTTTAGGATGCAAGGCCATATGTTTTTCATTTATATAATTATTTGTTGTTTATAATATAGTTTTATATTTGTATATTCTTAAGTGGATACATTATTGTGTTCACATAATCACAAGTGCAGTTGAACCTTTGCAATTTTGGCATTCACTGCATGACAAGATTGAAAGATATGAAAGATGCAAGCTCAAAGAAAGGCGCAAGGAAATACATGGTATGCCCAGAAGGGTGTAGCGACCTTTTACCGCCGGTTGTCCCCAAAGTGGTGGTCTAGTAAGGGAATCCCCCCAAAATTCTTAATTCAGGACCACCTAAGAATGATAAGAACATTTGCCCAGATTCATTTTTTTTCCTCAGGCCAGTTACCGAGAACAACAGGAAGAAAGATGTTCCTTGGCGCAGTTTTTTTTTCCAGGTCCTTCCACTAGGCGAAGAGGTTATTTCGAGGGCAGTTTGTTAGCCAACAAGCAAACCACACAGAGGATAAAGTTAAGAGTGATACATTGATGTAAAAAAATATGGTTTGGAAAAGGCGTATGTTTAGATGTATGTTTTTGTGGTGGTGATGTTATATTGCAGGGGTGTATAGAGAATTGTTGTCCTTACAGCTATAAGAGGGACAGTTGGGGTGTTTGAAGCCTTTTCCATCCTGTCACAAATCCACAAAATGTGTGGTAGTTGATATTTGCATCACTTGGCTGACATAAAATGGAACACTTCAAAAAGCTTCCAAGCTAAGCCAAGCAAAGCAGGAGGGCGTGAGAAGTTGACACAAAGAAAAAACAAGCGGTTTCATGCCGGGGAAGTTCTGGGACTTGTTTCCCAGCAACCTAAACTGTTACAGTTACAGTTTAAAGTTCCTGAGCATGATTTATTTGTGTTTGTGGGAGTGAATCAGATGAGCGCCAGTCGATATAGACTAATGTTGACTATCTTGCCTGATTTTTTCGGCGTCTTATCTGGTTGGAAAGTTTCGTGAAAAATCCCCAGGCTCCATTTGCTAGGCAGTTTTTGCAGAATCTTGGAAGTCCAGGGCAGTAACATCATTTCTCCGCGGCCCGAGTATTTCCCGTCAATTCCAAGAACTGGCAGGTGATTCTGAGTATTCTTTAGCTCTTGCTGCTGTAGAGCATCTGCAACATTTGCTTACATTCCTTCATCCAGAGCGTTTGCAAGAAGATGCTATGGTATTTTATCGGGGTGAGGCTGGTGTTGGGCATGTCTTCTGCTTTCTTATTTTTTGGGATACACTTCCAGAATACATTTTCCATGCAGACATTTAGTTCTATGCATAGATGTGCATGCCGCACTCGACTCAACGTACCCTTGGGGGCAACAAGTTTTTGCCTTTGGATGCCGGTACACAAAGTGGGATTGGTGGCTGTGATTCATACGGTTAGCACCTGTAGGATGAGTCTTTACATGTTCATGTCTTGAGATTTCATTTGCAGGCAATATTCCGGAGCAAAGGCAGCAGTGTTTTTGTTTACGGACCCAAGCAGTACATTGACGTGGTTAGTATTTATGTGTGCATTTGCTGTAGCCTTGTTTGAGTATCATGTAAGCCATCCATTCAATTCAAGTGTTGAATCACTTAATAGATATATATATATATATATAATACTTGTATTGTATAGTGTCTCTTTATCCTACAAGAGTCGCCCCGCCAGTCAAATCCCAATCCATCAAGCTTAGCCTCGCAAACATTGCAGTAGATGATGAATGAATCCGGGGAACCTGTAGCGACCAAGCCGCCAAGGTAAACCAAATGGTCTTTTAGTAAGGGAAATCCCACCCCAAAAAATCTCTTTAATTCAGGACCTTAGGAATGATAGGAATATTTTCCCACCTTTTAGGACATCAACAGTGTTCCCTTCCGTTTGTTTCTCTACAGTTTCACCCTGTTACCACGTTGGTTGACAGGATCCTGAAGCTTTGCCTCCATTGCCCATGAAGACCATTGAGATCACTAATGTGTCAAGTAGTGACCTCAGTGATGCATCCGAAAAAGGCTTCCAAATGATTGTCTAGCCAAAAAAATTGCGATTTTTGCTTATGTAATCTTATTTCAGGGCTTTGCCAGATGGGTGACATGAAATGTATGTGAAATGTTATACGTTGAAACTTTGACAAAATAACAATGTCTAGACTGCGTGTGGCGGTGATGAAGTGTGCCAAATGACGATAGAAAATGGAGAAATGGATTCCTTGAATGCGTGATCAGAGTCGTTGTTGGTGTGATGAAGGGTCTTTCAAATCACCTTTTCTCTAGACTCAATTTTGTTGTTCAGTCCAAGCTTCTGGAGGATTGGAAATCGGTCCAAAGTGACACAACAGTAAGATCTAGGGACCGGTGGCAACTCAAACATTTTTTATTTTTACATCTTTCAAATGGGTCGAAACCACCAACTAGATAGAAGATCAATGGTCATCTGATGGTCTTCCAGGATATGTCCAGAAATCATTGAAGTGGTCATCCGATGTGGTGGCAGAAGCTCGACATTTGCAGCTTGGAGGTTTTGAGATGAGGTTTGAGTGAATCTTATGCTGCAGGTTTTGAGATGGAAGACCCTTGTGAAAACCCAATGCTTTTAAAGTACTGTTGTGAAATCTCACAAAGCAGGCTGGAAAATCCACCGTTTCATTTCATGATATTAGTCATGCTGTTTTTGTTGGGAAAAAGGCTATGAATTTCCAGCCCGGATGGTCCTAGAAGAAGATGCAGTTTCGGTTGGCACCTTCCGAAACATCCCCTGATATGAACGAAAGGACATCGGGTTGATTGAGTTTCAACTTTTATTTTTTTCGGAGGCTGGCCCATGCAGAGGGTAAGTACAATCCAGAGATGGATGGGATATTTGAAATTAAAATACTGGCAATTTGTGGCACGGGTAACACCCGAAAAAATCGCTGGTTTGAAAGAGTTCCTCCAGTCATTGTAGCCTCCAAATCGGCAGCCATGAAGGTTTTGGACCCGGAAGAAACGGAAGAATGACTTGGATCGACCCTTCCCAACCCAGTACACCACAAGGATAACATTCCCTTTTTGGAGGCTCGGGGATCCCAACCTTTTAAACCTTCACTGCTGGCAAGGGGCGATCGCATCCTGGCTGGGGTGGATCCAAGATCAATCCAAACATTCCCCAGGTATTTCCGTTGGTTCTCGAAGCTACGCAACTTTGCGTGCAGCACTTTGCTCCATCGCCTCGCACGGGTTTCGATGACGTCTCAACGTCGTCAGTGTCTTGAGATCTTCAATCTCTTCAAAGGAGGCAGGGCAAAAACCTCCCAACTCGTTATGGGGAGGGTTGCATACGGGAAATATAGTTCCTCTTCAAGTAGAGAAGGACTATGGCCAATGCCACCAATGAAATCAATTGAAAATTGATGTGAGTATGTCATATATATGATTATTATGCATATTTTTTGAACACGATGCCAATCATGTTGAGTGCTCTTGATTTTTTGATTTTAGATTGGAATTTTTGGTATGTTTTGGTTTTTGATATGTTTTGAAGTATGTTTAGTTTTAGTACATTGGCGAGAATCCTGCGAAAGTTAAAGGTTTGAAACTTCATGAATCTGCTGCTTTTGTGTCATGGTCGTAGGGGGGTCAAAGGCATAGGGCTTCAAATGTGGGTTTTGGGCCACTGCGCAGTGGTGTTTTTTATATGACAGCGGATCTGTGGACCCAACTGCTTCACTTGGATTATTTTTTTCTCTTAAACCCATATTTTCATCTGGTTGGTGGTTTTGAAATACTTGGATTATTTTCACCTCCGAAAATTGGGGTTTCATGATCCAATTTGCAAGTCAGCACGCTTTTTGGAAATGGGGGGTTGGTTCAACCACCAACTGCATTTTCCAGGGTCTGTAGCTCCGATTCCAGGGTCCCCTGTCTTTCTTCACGCCAGGTACGAAGAAGGTCGGCAGTCCGGAACGGTTTCTTGGTGGATTTTCCTTGGGAACATTCTATGACCATAATTGGATATGTGGAAAATGGATGAACTAATTAGATGAGTATAGAAGGCATAGCCGCATAGCCAGCATATCATGATCAAATTGTATGACTATCGTTGAAATAGCGAATCAACCATCTTCTATCTTATTGTGCGCGTTCTTCGTGTTTCGGGAATCCGATGATTCATTCGTTCAGAGATTGATTGAGTCGGGAGGGTTTTTGGTGGCCGACGATTGAAATATCTCAAGAGACAGGTGGTGAGTGTTTTTCCTGTACCAATTCAGTTTTACCGATTTGCATCAATTTACATCAATAGTTTACATCAATGTGTATACCAAAGTTTCCGGATCTGCCGATTTGATTCTTGTTTTTTCCAGATAGAAATTCGTCATTTTTGCGAGGCTCAGCCCAGGTACATTGACGACACATCCTGCCATGGAGGTGTGGGTTGCAATGTTGGAAGTTGGAGGAAGTTGGCATAGCTCCATGAGAAATACAATCATGTGAATCTAAGGGTACCGCCCTCAATGCCACCTTCCCCAGCAAATAAGGCCTTATTAAGAGGTGATGAGGAATCATTGCCCTTAATAATCCCCTAAGAAGGCCTTTTTTTCTTAGGGTGGTGGCATTGGGAGGTCACTCTTAGATTCCCATGATAAAAAAAAAGACTTTAATTGGGGAGAGTTGTTTAAGATCTGTTTAATCATGTTTAGTCAAGTTAATCATTTTGAATTATGTTTAATTGTGTTTAATCCATGTAAGACATGGTTTTCCATGAAACATTTTGCACTTTACTAAACCATCTGAATACAGTTTATCGAAACACACACACACACAACACACGCAGGTATATAATAATAATAATCGTAGTTATGATAATCATAATAATAATCATAATTATAATGATAATGATAACAATACAAAAAATAAAATAATAAGAATATATAGCAGCATCTTTTGTTTGTTTCTACTCCCTGGAAAACTAACGAATGTCCCCTCAAAATCAATGGTTACAACCAGGACAGTTGGCAAAGTTGGCGGAGTTGGTTGAGGCCGACGAACCCCGAGCTGCAAGTGAAGTCTAGGTGAAGCCCATGGGGTTGTTGAAACGTAATGCTATGAACGTTTGAAAAGGTGATCTAGGTGGTGGTTTCAAACATCTTTTATTTTCACCCCAAAAATGGGGCAAGATTCCCATTTTGACTAATATTTTTCAGATGGGTTGAAACCACCAACTAGTGATGTATGGCCATAGTAATGGGAAAGTGAAAAGTCTTTTATGTATGTGGGATACCCGGAAAGATGGTGATTGTTCAGTGACATTCAGTAGATAACTGGGAAAGTCCAAAGTGGTCGGTCACTTTTATATTTTGTTGAAATGTTTCTTGACAGATCCTATTTGGGTAAGATACAGTGTGGACAATAATGTTGCAGCCTCACACTACATGCTGGTGATGATATGGGCTGATGCTACTATTTGAGATCAGCTGTTTTGGGAAATGCACCGATAAGCGTTGCAGATACTGGGTGGCCTGGGTTGCCTGGATAGATCGGCCCATGTTGGCCCAAATGTTTGATTCCCTAAAACTGCCCACTTCCGATTTTGATGATCCCAAATTTTTTGAAATAGTGATATGCTGAACCATGCTGGAAAAGCGGATGTCTTCCACGAAACTAACATATCCCCTTCAAATGTAGTTGGAAAGATGAGTTTGCTTTGCAATAGGTGGGACATGTTAGGGCTCCTGTACTGTACATCAAGGTGATCAAGCCAAGAAAATGCATTCTTCCTGCCTGAAATGCTTCTCACCACCGACAACTCAAGTCGCTTTACGCGGCTTTTTCTTTAAACACTGAGTTGTTTGAAATGATTGCAATTATGTGTGATCCCCGTATCCATGGGACTAGGTGGTAAGTGATGATATGTGATGATATGTTAGATCTGTGGGTAGATGGTAGACTTGTCGGGTGCCTTGGGTTTTTTGTTTGTTCAGTGAAGCACTGAATTATTGCATCTTGTACAAATCTTGTAGTCCGCCCAAGTTTAACGTGTCACCCCTGAAAAGTGAGCATTTGAGAAGGAAAGGATGATGGTTTTCCAACCAACCTTTTTCAGGGGAAAGCTGTTAAACTTCAGGGGAGTGTACCTTTCGTATATGTTCGTCTATTGTGTTTTCTATATATATATATATATACCCCCTGTCATGATGTCGGACTCTTGACATTTCCTGAACCGAACCCGGACCCAAATTCTTGTAACGAGAGGTCTTCTCCAAACACGTCCCAGAAACCTCCAAGACCACATCGAGACTCGGCATTGAAGAAGACCGACATCAGGAGGAGCCTAAGTTGTCATGGAGGGACTGCGTTTAACAAGGGGCCGCTTTCGTAAACCCAGACTCTCAAAAGTCAGGAGGGTAGCAAGTTGAAAAAATTGCAAGGAGAACCATATAGACATGAAAACAAAAGCACACAAAACATTCGGAAGACACTTGCGATCCCTCAACTTTAACAACTTTAACATATTGAAATGTTTGAATTTCATTGCTAGCATCCCTGATGCCATCAGCCAGAGATGCATATGTTTCAAGATAACCTACATTGACCGTTTCCAGCAATTTATAACGACCTCTGCAGGCTGTCATGGTGATTCCCACCTCTCATTTGGGTCAATATCGCATTCTTGTTTTGTTGACCCAGGTTTGTTTGACCGTATGACGCTTGGACAAGATAGATCTTCCGCTTGATTCTGGATGTGAGTTTTTGTGTGAAATCAGTCTGATTTGAGTTTTGAGCTTGCATGTCGTGAATCTGTTTACTCAAGAGGGCGAGCTCAATACTTTGAATCACTTCCTGTGGGTATTATTTGTGCCGTATGTCACGTGGTCTCTTTTCCTATCCTGAGAAACTCTGGCGCCAACAAGACATAAATTGATCTCCAAAGATGTTGTCAACTGAAGAAGTGTGGATAGGCAAATGATTCTTTCATTGAAGTTGTAGGGGCCCAAGGGGGCAGGTAACTGTCAAAACATAGAAGCTAAAGCTAATAACCCACGGGATACCCTTCCGAAAACTAATATGATAGTGGAAAATCCACCGTTTGAAGATGTATTTCCTATTGAAAATGGGGTTTTCAGGGGGGGTACGTATATTTCAGCACATTCTTTGTTCTGTTTTGCTCCACCAAAAAGCTGAGGTTTGAAAAGACCGCAGATGATACAGCAGGGTCGTTACTTACCAAAGCATTGATGCACTGGCGTTGGCATTGTTGTCAGAGGAGTGTTTGATTTAAAACGTTGAAATCTGAGATTTTAATCAGTGCATATCAGTGGGAGGAAAATCCTATACCAACCAACCTCATTTGGAATCTGAATTTGTTGTGTTCCACGATAAAGTCCACAATAAACTCAGCCAATTAGTAAATCGTTTTTTCGGAGCAATACCCCTACAATTGCACCAGCCAAAGGAAAGGAGAAACCTGCTGTGACAAAAAAATCTCGCGGATCGGATTATCTTCCGACAGCCAGGAGATTTGCTGTCCAATCTTTGGTTAAGAGCTTTCAACATTGCCAGGCTCACCACAACACGTCTGTCGGTGTATCAGTCATGTCGTAAAGCTGAAGTGAAGTGAGTGGAAGGCCATTCTAGTGGTGAGCCAGAAAAAATACGTACAGTAAACATCAGTAAACCCTACTTCATACTTAGCCGAGTTCTGGGTAGAACTAGGGATGAATCATCTTACAATTGAGGAGCTAATCCCTGCGGTTGAAATGTCTATCAGTACCTCTTGCTGAGGGAAACGACCATCCCTTGGTAGGATTATGGGATACTACAAGCCATGATGAATCAAGCATTGACCAATGGCACGACACTCCACAGATGGGCCCTTTGAAGTAGCTGGGGCAGCTGATTGTTCGCTTGGAAAAGCAAATCCTATGATGATTGAGTATGATTGACACACTGCCATAAACCATGACTGTTGTTGGTTGTTGAATGGTGTTGAAAATGATACATGTACCAACATGACTCCAGTTCAATATTCAATTACATTTGCACTGTTGCGGCCAGCACTTGTGGTCTGCCCCATTATGTGTCGGCTGTTCTTTTGGGATGGTGAAAATCATCGTAATTTTCGATGTTTTGTAACATTTTTCCATTCTTGGCTTTTTGGATTGTCGGCGTCCAACTCTGGAGTTGAGTGACGGGACTTGTGTAAGGGTTAACGAAATGGCTTTGCGAGAATGGTGTTTTTTTGAGAGGGTTGAACCCCCGTTGTTTCCCGCAAGCAATTTTTTTTTTGTTTGTTTGCAGGTGCGGCCGTTTCAATCCAGACTTGCCGCGCCGAAGGCGCGGCCCGACGATGGGTTTCCGACGGCGACCTCCTCGGGGGGGAGGAAACCCATCGTCGGGCCTCTCATAAGTAATACAACTTCTTATCATAAGTTACAACACCCCCAAAGTTGAAAGCATAGGTTGGCAAGTCTGTGTTGGGGCGAACCGCACGTGCTGCGGGCACTGTTGCTGTATCCCATGGGTCCTGTTGCTATGATTCGAAAAACACCTGCAAGGAGCAACGATGCAGAAGAGCCTTACAAATCTTCCGTACCTCGGAGAAAAAAAAAATCCTTCCACACTGTTGATGGAAGACATCCGGCTAACCACCTGAGATGTAGCAAACCTTGTAAATAGTAGGGATAAACTACCAACCTCAACTGGTGAGTTTACCGGATTTCTGAACCATCTTCCCAGTAGGACTTTGATGATGAGATCGGTTTGCATGGTGATTTTCATCCCATTTGGGAACCCCAAATGGTAGTGATTGTAAGGGAATTCGGAGGGGTGATGGAAACATAGCATGTATTTCTGTGTTTTGGTACCCCTATCAAGTGTTTAATCTTGCATCTATTATTTGTTTGTTCTCGACGTACATTATGATTATATATATATATATGTTTGTGCAAGCTAAGGAAATATGAGAAAACATATATATTTTACTTAAATATCAAAACCATTCCAAACCAACTACACATCGTTGAATTTTCAATCTTCCCTGAATTCCCACTGGAATTGGCCTTCCATCAGCTGCAAAAATAAGGTGTCACAGCCGGCCAAAGGAGTCGGGAAAAGAGAGTCGAGGCACCTTGGCAAGACTAGGCAACGTCCCAAGGGTTGTATCCCCTCGGCATTTCACGGGGAACTGGGCACTTGCAGCAGGTTGTGGTTGGTAGTTTATCCCAATATCTACAGAGTTTTAGCACCATCCCAAACGGTGGTTGTTTGGGAATTCTGAAGCATCAAAAGTTTGGCCAGCTTCAATTTTCGCGATGTTTTCAGATCCCATTCTGAATGTTTTATGGCAGCCATAGGAAAAGTCCACCAAATCAGTGGCATGTGGTTGGCTTCCAGGAACGGTAGGCTATCCCCCACTCGGATGACCATTATGCACATATTGAATGTGATTAATGGCAAAAATGACGCGTTTCCACCAGCCCATGCAGCAACATGTTCCAGCCATGCTGGTCATGCATATCCAATAACCATCCACCAGGATATGGAAGTGCTCCAACGTCGTGTGACACACTGTCGGCGTTACTGGTCCGCACACCTCTTAATGCGCGTGGAACGTGGGATGATGACACGGATATTGAAGGAATGGCAGAAGCATTGCCTGGAGAAACCAACAAAACAGGAGCGGCAATGAGACAGTGCTACATGATTTGATAGGGAAACGGTTTGGAAAGATCTGGACATATACCCTCCCTGAAACTGACATAGCACCTGAAAGTAGATGGTTGGAATACTCGTTTTCTTGTGGGTTTCGGCCTATTTTCAGGTGCTATCTTAGTCTCAGGGAGGGTAGATGGTGATCTCTTGAGGGTGTTGTCGGGCTGACATCATCCCCCGGTAGCTTTTCTGCTACCAGCACGACATATTCTCACCAATCACTCCAACTAATAGACCAACCTTTTTCATGAATGATAGAAGTTGGAGGTTGGTACGGTTGGTAGAACTGTGTGTGAGTGCCCCAAAAATCTAGGGACCTTAAAATCTAGGTACCTGTAAATCCAGGGACCTTAAAATCCCCAGAGTCTTAGAGCAGATTTCGGGGATTTCGGCTTCGCTGTCACACGGATTCCAACCAGAGTCAATGGATGAATGGATAGATGAATGAAAAATACTAGTGGTTTGAGGGGTTGCCGTAACGAGATGTGAAGGACATGTGGAAGAAATTTAGGGAACCAAAAGTCCATGGCCACTGCAATCCTAGTAGGTATGTATATACCAATTTGTCATGCACTAGGCCATCTCAAGGTTGAGACCAACCATGTGACCTCATTTATCCTCATGTTTGTTTGTTTGTTTGTCTGTTTGTTTGCTTGTTTGTTTGTGCTATTTCCTAGGTGCATCTTGAAAGTTAATCCATACCCCATAAGATCCATGGGACTGGTATAATACTGTACATTTACACAACCAAGTGAATGCCATTGTTATGTCATTTTTGACTCATCAACTTACTCCAACCTTCAGGAGACGGCAGAACGTAAAGACGCCATGGCTGCGTGGCAGCAACGTCTTCGTGTCGAGGTCATGGCCAAAGTTGAGAAACTATGCAGCTCAGAAATGCCCTTGGATCCCTTGGCCATTCGAAGTCGAAGCATTTTTCTTGCATGGAAGCTACTCATGGAAAAGGTGAAGTTGCATACCTTTTACCAAGAAAGGTGGAAGGATAAGCAGAAGCAACATTCCTTGCAATGGACTTGGGCTGCCTGGTGGAATGGCGTAAAAGACAGAACAAAGATAACAAAGCACAAAAGGCTTGTGGAGAAGCGGCATGCAAAGGATGGGCAAAGAGCAAAGTGGCTTGATTGCAACGTTGTGAGTTGGAGATGGCAGGGGATGCAATGAAGGCTATGGGCTATAGACTGTAGACACCTATGTTTGCCTAGATGGGTAGCGTGGGTAGAAACAAGACTGGATATGCATTTGAATGTATTTGAAGTTTAGTGTTTGATTCTGTCTTCTTACATGGGCCTCGCAAGCTACAATATCGATCATTAGCATCATATCCTATCATGGTTCATTTACTTTTATACTACCTGACTTATCATGCATCATATCTTAATCATATCATATCTCCATATATCCCCTCTCTTAATAGCAGTTTAGTCCGTCTAGTTATCTCAATGCGAACCTGGTGACAAAGCCAAGGTTTCTCTTTTCCCACTGGTTCGCTTGGACCTCCTTTCAACGTCACACGACTCGGTGGCATAACACCTTTGTGCGGATGTTACATGGTGCGCGTTGCAATCGAGCAGTGATTTTATTGCAAGCTGCTCTAGCTTCATGGCAACAGTACACGCTGAGGACCGTGATGTTGAAAAAACCTGTGGAAGAACATGGAACTTTTCACCAAGATATGTAATTTTATTTATATATATACAAATATATATATATATATATGTTCTGGGGTCTAAACTTCCATTGTTTCCCCTGTACTGGATGGTCATTAGCCCAATACCTTTCATCAGGATTTTCTATTAAAGGTGGGATGGCTCGTATGTCCCCAGAGCCAGGTGCTGGGCTGTTTGACCCTACCCATACCAGGCAGATGGTTTACGTATGAAACAAGTATGGAAACAAGGCAACATGTATATTATATATACACATGCAAAACTCATATCACACATAAGGCATTTCATCTATAACACATATCATACAAAACTACTATCGTTGCCTGTGCAGGAAACGTTTTGACACCAAGCATTCGCGCGCGCAAAGTCAGCTGCGAAGCTTTGTACGTGTACGACATCTTCAAAGGCACTGCTAGCTGATGGTTGAAAGGGAGCTGAGGAGCTGTATAGGCAAGCAATTCCAGTTCAAGAATTAACCTTTTAATAAAAATGTCCAGGTACAAAACGTCGAGGATTGGTTGATCGTCACATATACTATCAAAACATAACAGCCATGTTTTTTTTGGTCCACGGATGTGCCACGGCTCCATATCGCAACCATCAGCTGGCGCTGCAGGTGTTTCCAAGCATGGGCAGTCCAGTCGAAGTGCTTCTGGCTGCAGAACCCTAGCTTACGATTGCAGACCTTGGATTTTTCCGTGGGTGTGACTGTGTTGGAAATTTAATACCGTAGAAAAAATTGACATTATCATTATAGTCTCATCTCACAAACCTTAGGTTTAAGGATATCCATGAGCTTGAATCGGACATTCTTTATACTGTAACTATGTTCAATCAATACATTGCCATTCCCGCCGAAGTGCAGGCCCCTTCCGTTAAATTGAAAGCTGCGTGGAGGAGGCTGAAGAATATTCCCCCCCCCCCCCGAAAGTTAATGAATGGATACCAAAAATGATGGTTTTTTATGGTTTTTTAAATGTATTTCCTTTCAATTAGGGCTATTTTGGGTATCCATGTTAGTTTTCGGTGTTGTTATACTTCACTATAGTTTTAGTGAACACCGAACACCATCCGGATACCCTTTCATTTGATATCCCCAGAACATGTCTCGCAAATGCGGGATTATACAGGGTCTTGTTTTTTTACTTGAGTTCTGCTACATGCATGGAAGGGTCCATATCTTGAGTACGGGATTTATGCGGTCTACTGGTATTTAGACAGTAGGCAGATTAGACACATGATTTGTTCCGGTGCACTCCAACATAACATCAAGTCAGAAAAGTCGTAGATTGCTGCTCAAACAGTGGGGGGCCTTAGTTGAACAGACAGTCAGGGATGTTCATTATACATTCCATGACCGCACATAGATCATATATCGATACTTAGCTGTTCGGTTGTCATGTTGCCATACCTCAGGATGCAAAACAGATCTGATTTGGCCAGGACCCGACGGGAGGTCTTCCTTCATTTATTTTTGGTGGTTAATCCCTAAAAGCCATGATGTTGTTGATGTTTTTTCTTGATAACAATACTGGTTTCCAAGTTGGATTTAGAAATGAATATCAGAAATTGGTATGAAATTGGTGCCTTATTCTGCTGAAAGCCAAGTTGATACAACCATCTTCAGTCCTCACTCCAACTTATCAACCTTAAAAGAGTACGGCTCTGGCTTGTTGAATTTACACGCGTTTGGTAGCAAAAAGGTATCGATCTTTTTTCATGCTTTCAGGTGAGCATGAAAACTACACGGTGCAGCTCCTAAATGTCCAATCTATGAAGGGAAAAACCCTAACATAAGGGAAGCGCACCAGCTACTTTCCAGGTGCTTTTTGATTGAAATGCTTTAGAAATGCTGGGCTAGTTCCTCAGGGAAGGACGATCAGGGCGCTGTGATCTGAAGCGACAGGATCAGATCAATGTCCAGCTCTTTTGGTGTACACTTGATCGCGCGGCAAGTATTGCAGTACTTACTATGCCAATGGCATCACTGGGTTCAGGCAAGAACCTACCGGCGCGCTAGCGTGACCCAACGTCATATGCAGAAAGAGCGTCAGATGCCTGGCAATTGCTAAGCGATGGTGGCAGTGCACTTCTTTTTTTTGAACTAATTTTTGTTCAGACATTTTATTTTATGATATTTTGAAGATGACCATGACTTTGTTGAAAGATTACATGCCCACGTGCACCTGTAGTTCCATATGAATTGAATTCAGCAACATAACTTTGGAAACGGGATGGCAAAGTTGCTGCTGACTCGTGCGGAACATTCATCAAAGTCAATATTATTAGATCAAAATGGATCAAACATATTCGGGGTCATGCTACTGGCAGCTTCCAGATTGATGAAAGGACACTTGAATTTTCAATCAAGATAGACTGTACCTCTTTCTACTGACCAGCTTGATTATGTGATACCGTTGTTGAAAGAAATCCTGCACCACCCGGCATGTATGAAACCTTGTAAAGAATGCGATATGTACCGTATCAACTGGTTAGCCGGATTTCCTGCATCAACAGTATGTTTCGCTTTGAGGATGCTGCAAAAGGTCTTTCTGCATCTTTACCATGCCATTGCAAAGCAGCAGATGCGTCAGACTGCAACAGCCATGCTGGTGCATGCTATCAAGTGACTTGATCCTTTGAAGGTGATGCCATGAATTTCCTCCCCAAAAATGGTGCTCGTTCCAAACACAACCATCCTGGGGACCATCCTTGGTTTTTGCAGATGGCCCCCTTTCTTCAGGGGCTTCGTTTCTGAAACGGGGGCTTTTCTTGGAGGAACCTCCCGACTGGTCAGGAAGCTGCAGTTGATGAAGTGCCTGGAGGTGTTGCATCTTTGGACCAACCAACAGCGGCTGCAGCGACATAGGTGCTCTTTTTTGATTGCCCCTAACCCTGGCCTACTCAAGCCAGCCTCATAGCAGTATGTGGATATTTTGTATCTTTCTATGTGTGTATTTAAATATACATGTTTATGATATATTTGCTTCTTTATAGAGTTACGAATGTTTGAGTCCTATTCATCAACAATTTATCCAACAGACTTCTAATTCTGTTAAGGTGGCTTTGGTGGGGGGCAGGCACTTATCGTTTTTCGCGCAGGTTGCAAGTGCAAAAGTTAGTGAAGTTCATGGAACCCAAGGTCCAGGCTGGGTGTTTGGACACGAAACCGGAACCGGAAATCGGAACATCGACAGAGGGAATAAGAAAGGGAAAGCTCATGAATAAGCATCAGAGTTTATTTTGTGGGGGAGGAGTTCTGTTGGTTTGCATCGCCAATTGCCGGGACATTTGAGTCAAAAGTTGGATAACAAAAGATAACAAACATGGGGTGCACACAATGCTCGCACCTTTGGTTGGGAGGAAGACCCTTTGCAGGCACGTTTTCAGCACTTTTCACTTACTTCTGCAAGAAGATCAGGCAAGTCGATATCCCATACACAGCATTGAAAAGGTCTTGACAATTGATAGGGGTCTCAGCCTAGACGGAATCAATATTCCGACTATCTAACCTCTGTACTTTTGACTTTCAGCGGCAAGACACTAATCACTACTAATAACATTAGTTGAAGCACCATGTTTTATGAGTGCTTTTTTTTTTTGGCAAAAATACCTCAAACAGATTTGCCTCTTCCTTGGGCCAAATGAAGCAACAGTGTTCCTCTCCCATCATTCCCCCCGGCGGAGGTGCGGCTCTACTTCCAGGCATGGCGCGAGGCCAAGGCCTCGCGACGACCGGTCAAACACCTGGCCGAGCTCAAGTCGTCGCAGGCCGGGAGTGAAAGTAGACGGCTAGCCATTCCCAAAAAGGTGGCTTGGTAAGAGGCCAGGATAAGCCAATACATGTGAGTTAAAAGCCGTCTACTTTCCGGGTGCGAAAAAGAGGATTGTCATGGACTTTTGATTATTGTACAGGTAATTAGAAAAAAAACCTGTTTGTTTTGTTTGAGCACTTGAAATTCTAGTTATAGTTTGATCAATGCTTCAGATGCTGGCCAAGAATGGGGGAGTTTTTGGCAAAGTTTGGCTGAACAACCAGTGGAAAGCTGAAGGAAGACACCAAATTAAATTGGAAAAATCTATAGTGAACGACTTGAACGAAGGCTGATTTTGAAAGCTAGCAAGTCTAAGATGATAAGCCTATTGCTAAGCCTATTGCTAGCACACATCCTCTTCAATCTTTTTGTTTCTGGTGATATTTCCCCGTTGGCCAGTTTGGATTTCACCTGGGACAGTTTGGATTTCACCTGCGCACTGCTTTCATTTCGTGGCGTGGGCGATGTCGCCGTTGCCACCCTGTGGTGCTACCAACATGCCAGCGACACCATGCTGAGAGGTGGCCAGGGGCGCTAGGGATCAGTAGGGGCTGATTCTAGTGTGGCCAATTTTCATGACGTTTCAGATGCATCATGATGCATTTTATGTGCAGTATTCGAAGCCCGCATTTTGATGCATGTTGTCCACTCAGCATGACAGAGACATGACAAATTGATTGCAAATGTGTGGCAAAATGGAATTTTGCACGTTCAGATCGTTTAGTGTTGACAGTGTTGACCTAGTTCCAAGGGTTGTTCTTGGGGTTTGTCCAGAGTGGTCCACTTTTGGAATCGCTTCTGCCATGTTGCGAGTTTCCAACTCCGTTTTGTTGTGACCCTGTCACATGATGTTACATGGTGAGCTATTGTTACAGACAAAACCCCCTGCACCAGAGGATATTATAAACACTCCAGTAAACCAAGATAGCCATGGAAAAAATCCACCATGTTGATAGGTTTTGCCAGGAAAAAATGGGAGAATTTCAATGGCTATGTTAGTTGACCGGAGGGTAGCAAATCTCCCATTCACTAACCCTCCCCATCGTTTTTTTGGGGGGGGCTTTTCCTATATCAAATCATGTTGGATGATTCATGCATGTCCAGGCGGCTGATGCTTTGGACCTGGCATAAGCTTGTACAAAGCAAGCGAAGTGCCAGAGAGTCTTGGTGGCAAAAATTGCCCCAACCATGACCCCTAAGCCCCAACAGCAGACCTCAGACCTTCAGTAGGTTGAGGTCGTACCTTCGGTGAATTTAAAACACCCCGCTCCCATGAATGAAGCATGAAATGCCCGGACGATTTTCAGATGTAGGTTGACAGCTTCAGGTCAGGATTTTGCAGACTGGTTTCAAGGAATGGATGCGTGAGGCACCGTTCGGGTGGTTCTGGATAGTGGTGAACAGGAAAAGTTGCGGTCAAGTAATTGAATATTTCATGTACTGGTGAATGCTGGTCCAAAGTGGATTCTTCTTGGATACTGCTGCAGTTGGTAGATGGCATACTTCAATTGTGAGCTGCCAATGTATATCTAGATCTTTGGAAGATGGCTGTTCCAAGTGACTCAAGGCGAACCTTTATTAATCGACTTTTGATGGATATTTCCTTGGCCTGGAAAAAGTCGTCACAGGTGGAGCGAAGACATCAGCTGAGACACATGCATCTACTGGCTGTCATTGCATCCTCACGTGTAAGGCATGTTGCCTTGCTCACGGAACCTGGGATTGATTTTTGGGACGTCATGGGAGTGTCGAATGATTTTCTGCACCTAGTAAGCCCTTGTAAAAACCAAAAGCTGAGGAGGTGAGTCAACCAGCAGGTTTTCTTGCCCACTGCTGATGTTGCCTGTCCAGCTAATTAACTATTTAGGCCAGGCCATCCCCTCTTGATTTGAGGTAGTTCTTGTCCATTGGTCTCAACTTGCTCGTGATGGAGCCTTGGGTGACTGAACCAACAGGATGGCTCAGGATTGCTCATGCAACATGATGATTTGAAAAACTCTTATGATTGGATTCAATCCAAAACATTTTAGCCAGGCTTATTGAAAAAAAAAACGGATGCCAGCCACTTTGGTACCGATTTTTGTTGGGATTCTTTCAGTCAGTGGAGCCAGTTTCATTCGTTTGTTGAAGCTTTTGTTCAGAGCTCCAACCAAGGGCGACAGGCCGCTGTGAACGTAAGCTTGATGGCCAGCAGTCGGCAGTGGTTGGTGGCTGCAGTCCGGAACCCAGTCGAGGTCACCCCAAATATCCCCAAATGTTGGTTTAGTAAGGGCATCCACCCAAACATGGCCTTAAATCAGGGTAAGGATTTATAATAAATTGCCCAGATACATGGAATACGAAGCTCTTTGTGGAATAAGAACGTTCAAGATTATATGGATGATTGTGATTTTTTGTGAAGAAAGTTGATTGCCTTGGATCTTTTTTAATAGAAGTTTACGTTTGCAATCTTGAACGTGAGGATGTGACGTAGTACAGATTTTCCGCAGGTCCAAATATGTGAAACGTAGATCATCCAGAATTGAGTTGGCTGAAGAATCTCAGGTTACAGTACATAAGGTCACGGTAGCTTGTTGCATTATCCAAACTATGATGCCTGATGATGTTCCCATGGATGTTGACAAATGGCAATATATCAAAAGAGGTAAGCGGGGTTGGTAAGAGGGTTGAAATGAAAATGCAGTAGAAGTATAGTATAACAGTATATATTCATAAATACACACATAGATACACGTGACAAGCACAAGAAAACACTCCTTAGTGACCTTCAAGTAACGAAATATATATATATATAACTGAATTCTTCACGACCGCCATGGTTGTTTTACTTTAAACCACGGCCGACTGTTGCTTTACAGACCCTTTATGTTCGAACATGTTAGTCAAAAACAGATCAATCACAGACATCAATGGTAGGACTTCGTTTTGTTTGAAGTTCACTAAGACGCATTGTGAAAGTCCTGTTGAAATCCGAGCATTTCCCTAATTTGAAACCTTTTTTTTCAAGATCACTGACCAAACATCCTGAAGGGTCCAAGCCTGTCCCCCACTCGAAAGATGACCTCCTTTTTTTTTTGTTTCAAGATCAAATTTTCCAAAAAAGAAGTCCTTCAAAAAGTCACAAAATCATTTTGCCTAATATATGTCAGTATATCTCCATATTTTTCCTTGTATTTTCCTGTGTTTATTCTTGAAATTGATGGCCGTTTTCTGTATGTTATCATCACCAACGATCCACAGGTCACTACAGGCAACCGTTCTTCACTGGCCTGGGCCTGGCATCGTTGGAATGAACGAGTGAGTCGAGGACATCAGGTGCGTGACATTCGCGGGCAACAAGGGGATACCCGGGTTATATAAGGGATGACATTTCCTACCCAATCATATAGGGACTATAGTGAATCATCACTAGGTGGTGGTGAAACTTCAAATATTTTTTTTGAATTTTCACCCTATTTGGGGAAGATGATCCATTTTGACGAGCATATTTTTCACATGGGTGGGTCAACCACCAACCAGAGAAGATTGAGGAAACAAGAAACATCAGAATTACTCTCCTGGGGACTAGCATCTTCCCCTCCCAAGATACTTTTGAAGATGATTTTTGCTTTTCCAGTTTGGTGGGATATGTTAGTTCCCTGGAGGGTACGTGTTTCTTTTTTGGTGATATTTTCTGTTTCACCAGATCTAGGCCATCCTAGGCCTCTAATTATCAGCTCTTGTCCTTAGAAGTGGCTGAAACCGAGTGAAATTACATGAAACCGATAGTTGGTTCGCATGTTTCGTTCGTTTTTACCCCCCAAAAAAGGATAGATAAACCAATTTGAACTGGGTGGCTCAACCAGCACCAGACCAGAGGAAGGCATGGACTGACACAGCATTTGTAAGTGGGCATTCTTGTATGCAGTCGATGATGTTTCGATCAATTTTTTTGGGGGTGGTCATGATGACAAAAGTGGATGACTTGTTTTTTGGGGTGATGTCATTTTTGGTGGCAGTATCAAGCGCAGATATTCTTTGATGACTTGTTGAAGTTCCACTTGAATCTGTTCAGGATCCCCATGTGTGCCATTTGCAGGTGGTTATAATTAATGACCCCTCGTATAAACACCAACAACTTGGTGGAGGGGTTTTGACCCCTTCAACTTCATTAGGGTCCTTGGCAAATATGTTGATGGTTACAGGAAAGGTCTTGAGGTTGATATTGGTTGTTGACCATTCCAGTCATTTCTGGAAATTGATAGTTCTGGGTCAATGAAAATGACTAGGCTTCCCTTCATACCCAAGAAATACCCACTATATAAGGTGTATATGGGGTTGATTATGAATGGTAGCATCCCAACGGTACCACCATTTTCCCTCTGAAGAAATTGTTGCAATGATGGACTCACAGTGTCAATCATGTATGAAGTGAAGCACCCAGAACCACTGCAGATCATCAAATAACGTCGAAGGCTTTGCACATGAAGTGTGCGATGGCAAATGTGTGGATGAGGAGCCATGCTTCATTGCTTCGCATGGTCACTTTGAATCCCAATTGAAGGTTTGAGGAGTGAAAATATTTGTTGAATGTTTTGTGATGGCATAAGTTGATGTATGTTTCTTCCTTTCTAGAATGGGAAGTGGTACCTCAGGATTCTCACTCTCCGTGTGTTTCAAAGACTCACGTGTTAAAGTCTCTTTTGCTGGTGCTTTTCAGCACCTTAGATTGTTTCTCGACTTTTGTCAAGGTGGTTTCAGATGTCGTGTTTTAATTTTGGGCTGGTGGGATGGTGGGGGACCAACATCACCAAATGTCAAGGCCAAATCTCAGTTTGCAAAGCCTCAACACAACTTCATACTCCGATTGGCTATGGGCATTTTTGATAACTCTGCAAAAGCCTAGATTTTTCCAGCAAGAATCGCCAACGAATCCATCTCCACCCCTCCCCAATCATGCATCCCAAGGTGTTTCATGCATTCAAGCTTGCTGTCAATGGAGGCAAGGGAGTTCAGAAACTCCCGAAGCGCCAAATGGTCGGAGAGATCCTGGGCGGCTGATAGGATTGATGTATCAGAAGTAATGGATGCAAAATGTTTATGAGTGTAATTTGATTATCTAATTATGATATAATGATAAATGATAATATGATAGGTATTGAGAATTTACCATATTAATTAATTACTTCATACCATACTTAGCATTTAATGTTGCACACTATACTGTACTTTACTATACTATACTATACTATACTAATACTAATACTATACTATACTATACTAATACTAATACTATACTATACTATACTAATACTAGACTATACTACACTGTGCTTTACTGTACTATAAACATATCTCTCGAGTGTTTCACTGTGCATTCTTGTTGGTATCAACATGTTTTGAAGCATCCCAAGTATGTGGATGGTTTTTGATCCCGCAACATCTCGAGCATTTCAATTCGGTCCAATAGTTGAAGATCAACAAATTGATAGCTACACCCGGAAAATTATATATATATATATATAACATTTTGAACCCCAAGTCATGGAGATTTGGTTCAGATGATTTTCCTTTTCAATTGGGTGATTTTTAAGTTCCATATTACTGTAATTTTTTAGGAGTACATCTTTAACTTGAAGTCTGAATGAATTGGCAAATGGGCCAACTCAACAAATGATGGAGCAGGTTTCTTTGCGTGAAAAATTCTATGAAAACGATCCTTTGTTGAAAGGTTGATTCAGCTATTCTTTATTTCGTCATGTCATGAGAGGCTTTCTTTTTGTGATAAGATTGGAAAGATATGGATGTTTCCAAAAATGGTGGTACCCAACAACCATGGGTTTTCCTGCTAAAAATGATCATTTTGGCGTGTTTTGGGAATACCCCTATTTTTGGAAACACCCATACCTATGTTTTTTTTTTCAAATTTCTGAGTCCAACATTCTTGAATCCATTGCTATATTTGATGCATGGCTAAGGGGTCAGACATTTCCAACAACTAGCTTTGTTTAAAACTACCGGCGCAGCCCTGAACTGTAGCCCAAGATGTTTTTTTTTGCAAATTCCCAGTGGGTTTAGGAACAGTGGGTTTAATAAGCAACACGTGTGAGGCAGTTTCCATCCATTTTTCTGGTGGCAGATGAGACATGGTTGGAACAATTGCATATATGATTATTCCTTTGGTGCCCTAGTCTCCTGACGGCGGCTGGTTGCCAGTTTCAAATTGCAAGTATTTCCGCCAAGGCTCACACAATTTTTTATGGCAATGAGAAGAATCCGAGCAGAAGCTGTGCATGTAGCAGGGTGTGAACTAGTACTAACTAGGTTCCCTTTCCAGGAGTATATACCTGAATTCTCATTCTGATCATGTGGGGTGTCAATTTTCATACTTGTCTAAGTCCAGGTTAGTTATACCATAATTTGATACAGCTTTTGTTTAGTTCAGATAAGACTTGATTCTGAAAGATTACAGTATTATATACGCAAATTTGAAGTGCAGAAGGTGTGAAATGAATGTTTTCAACGGGTCAATTCGCTCGAAAACTGGCATTGTTCCCCTGTGGCCACTAGAATGTAGTATCCAAGGCCCAGGGGGTATCAGGTACATTAGATACCATTATATTTATCCAAGAATCATACCCTTCAGGAAGTCCAAGTTTAACCAGCATTTTTGGCCAAAACTAACTTTTTTCAAGCTGGAGTATTTGTGAATTGTCTCTTGAAGATGTCTCACATTTCAACTATTTCCACATCACATCATCGTCCATCACTCTCCACTTCAGGACCTTCGCTGTGCAACATCATTGGTGGTTGCTTTCTTTGACTTGGCACAGCCTGCGTTGGAATGCTGTGACTGTGAAATGCCAACGCTCTGAAGGGCGAAACGTGCAGCTTTCGGAGCAGCCACTTGGCGGTCACAAAAAGATTCGTATTGAAAACATTGGGTGAGAACTCGGGAACCAAAAGAAGATTTCACATGATTGTTTCATGTGGTTGACATGTATTTTTTGTTTGCCCTCGTTTTTCCATGAGCTGTTCATCATGTTCATGATTCATTCGCAGAGTGAAAAATTGACATTTTTTTGGTTCATATTTGCTTGGATCCCACACCTGTTCCAAACTACAAGCTGGCAATCGTCGGTTTTGCCAAAATTGCCAAATTCTATGGTTCACTCATAATATATTTTGTTTTCAGGGTATCCTGAACTTGTACATGTCAAACAAATTTACACCTATGCACTATACATCAATTTGGAATTCGAAGGTTTAGATCTGGGCCCTGACTGCATAGTGTCACAGCATGTCGCAGCGGAGACTTGAGCAATGAACAAAACCTTGGTTGTTTAAGGGTACATAGAAAAATGACATCCCTACCCATGTTCTATGAGATTATAATATGCCATTATAAGGATCCCTATTAAAGAACCAGGATTCAATGGAAAGTAGGAGGGTTTTGTGCTTGATCTTAAGAGGTCAGGCTTAGCTTTGAGTGTTTTTTGTTTTTTTTGTGCATGCCAGAGGCGACAAAAAGATAAGACACATGCCTTGTGCCCATTTGTCACCATGGGACGATTGCATGTTTACCTACATGTACCATTTGTTACCATTTAAAACAACCAAATGTAGGTAAATATACCAGTCCGATGGATGGCATGGGGTGTATATAATACACAAAGCACATACAATACATATAGTTTGGTCAAATAGTGGCCTCACACGACCTCACCCCAAATGGTGGTTTAGTAAGGGAAATCCCTTTATTTCAGATAAACCTAGGTTGCTGAAATATTCTAATTTGACCAGATATAGTGAGATCATTATGCAGATTTCTATCCCTTCTCAAAAATTGTTCCTTCCTCAACCGAAGGTTGCAAGAACTAGATCTTCGACACAGAGCCGTGCACCAAACTTTGAAGGATCGCTTCGGTGTTTCCTTGAGCCACTTGGGGTGAAAACTGCAGGTTGTACCAAAATAGGTTGGAGATGAGATAATGATGTTACTAGTAAGTATATGCAAATAAACAAAGAAAAAGTTAGATAGTAGTGTATGTTAAAGGCTGTATTAACTTAAATATCTATCATATCAAAAGTATAGACTATCCCCCCCAGTGTTGAAATGTTTGTAACGGTTCGATACCTGGGATAATTGGAGCAACCATCGTACCTCCCATAACGAAGTCGGGAATGCCTGTGACCTGCTTCAATGCACCCATAGATTTTGATATAAAAACCGGCCGGCCCTGACTAATCAGGCAATACGGGGATAAATCCCCATCATAATCATATTATAGCTTCATTCCCTCATTCCCTACAAAGGGCCACACAGTAGATGCTGCAATGATTGAAGATATACACTGAGGTAGAGAAAACATATGTATATATTTATATCTAGTATTTCTTCTGCATGGAATATTGGGCCCAAGATGGGTTTCTATAGGTCGGATGCCGTTTCAACAAGTCCATAAATAAGGCCATATGAAAATGGGACACAGCAACAAAATTATTCACTGCACTGTTTTATTTTAGATAAACTGGGAAATATTTGATATATGTATATACATTAATCTATATGTACACCTATATACATATTTTCATGTATATATAAGGTCATATGGGACAGGCATCTTCTTGTTTGGAAAGGGCCCCCGAAACACTTGGTGTTTCGAAGGTTGGCTGTGCCCAGGTGTGATGCAACGCAAGGAAGAAGGCTTCAATCAGAAGCCACTCGCAGAGACATTTGGAGGAGACATATGATGACTTGGATCTATCCCCCCGGCCTAGGATTCAAGCGTCACCACCAGGATTATTAGATTTTTAGTAGGGAATCTCTATAAACTTTCATGTGCCACTTTTATTGGGTGGTTCTTATATCCAAATGATGACGCGGAGCGGTTTTTTTGTGGCTAGGTTTTGCACGTTTTTCCCGCTGTTTTGTCGCTCCATCGACCTCACTTTCATGTGATGAGGTCGATGGATTTGGCATTCCATGCTTGGCACCAGGTGACTCGGCGGACGCTGTTGTGGTCCAGGTCGATGTCGGGGGATCTTTGTCATGGGGTGATATGATACTATGTGTTGTTTATATGGGACATCATGCTCTGCTGACCCTGTCCAGGCAATGGAAATACATTTTATAATTAATGGTGGGTGCTGGTGGTGCTGGTGGTGGGTGGCGGTGATGGTGCTGCTGCTGGTGGTGGTGCATGGTGGATTGTGGGTGGTGGTAGTGGTAGCGGTGCTGCCCGTACTGGTAGTACATGAGTTGTACTATAGCATTTGTATAGCACCACCAGTACAACATAGTTTAACTAGTACTTCTGCCAGTTCTACCATAATACCAAATGGTGCCGTACACAAGTAGTTTCTTGTGTTTGGTGACCCAGCCATTGGGGGAGCCAGGGGTCCTGGGCTCCCAGTGAATTGTAGATGCCTCCAGGTTCTGGTCCATCAGCTGCAGAGAGGTCGTTGTGACATCTTTGGTCACAAAAAGGTCATCCACTGATCCACAAAAAAAGGTGTGATGAAAACACTTCCGATGTTCATTGCTGGTAGGTCCTAGGTGTGTTTTTGTTGTGAAAACGCAAGTCACCAAGTCCTCTGAGTTGCCAAGCTATATCGACCATCAACTGAAAAATTCAAAAAAACTGAGGTTGCAAAACGAAAGATCCTGAGGCTTCCTGCAATGATCCTGAGACCTGTTGCATGGAACAAAATCCCTGGTTGGTTTGATTTGGGTGGAATGGATATACAGAGGGAAAGGAAGAATTCCATGAGTGTTTGTTTCTTTTGTCTTTTGTAGTGAAAAGGTGACACATATAGATACCGGTGGTTTTTCCATTGCCCAGTGTGGATGAGTTGTTCCTTGAAGTCATTTCAGGGAGGAACAATTAGAATGACATGGACAGATTCAGGTCGCAAATAGATTGGCAGTAAGTACTGGTAGTATTTAAAACCATTTGTGAAACCCCTAGTCATGTATTTTACCTGCAGTTCCCTATTCCACTGGAATCAATCTGAAGCCATGTTAGACCACTCTTATGGTATTCAAATTGTAGCCGTTGTGATACCATGATGTACATATTCCCCTTTCAGCTTTAGGGAATTCTGTTTTCGTTGATAATCATTCTGACCTGCTAAGGTTGGTCATCTCATACGTTTGGGCGTATTCCTTGGCTGGAAGGTGATCCGTTGATCCGTTGCGGATGGGAGATACGACGTATCTGGGGAAAGTCTTGAGCATTTGATCTGTAAGAACTACAACCAAATCATCAGTACTGATTTTGTATGAAGTGTCGTAAGTAAGTGTGGCGTTTGTGAGCATAACTTTTTTGCGGGGGAATTATTTGAGATGGATGTTTGGATATTTTCTTGTTGCTCACCACGGAACCATGCGTCAGATCCATCCCCTGGATGATTGAATCACCTTTCGTTAGTCTGCCAGGCCCAAGTCGTTCAAGTCCAAAGACGTTATGCCATGGCAATGTGCAAATGGAAGGACGGGGGTGGTGATGGAGTGTGGGAGTGTGGCCGGATTGGATTCGACTATGAGGATTCTATGTTCCATTGACAGTTGAAACCATTGTGTCTAAGATTTCTGTACCAATCTTGAGTTTACTTTCACTCTGTTGGGTTTAGTGAGGGATGGTTTGCCATCCGTGAATGGTTATTCAAACAGACCCAAGATCCACCAAGATTGATTTTCTGGTTGAAAACACCTGAAGTGTCAGCCGTGTTCGTCTTAGGCATGTGGAGGCGATAGGTATCTTGTCCAAAGGTAATTACTGTGCTAGCACAAACTTCACAATCTGCCAACGCCAGATTGTGATCAGAAACCCATTTCTTGTTGCTGCAGACTGACGTTTATACAAAACAAACATTACCACTTGCAAGGAGGGTGGATTGCTACTGGTTATTCTGTGTGCATCTCAGGTTGTGCATAGTGCATAGTGGCAACTGGAGATCTAAATCAGACTTCCAAAGTTATTGGCACTGCCAACCACCTAGGTTTGAGTGGTCACGAGCAGTGAGAAGACTTCGACGAAAAGAGGAGGGGATGCATGATGAACATGTAAATCTATGTAAATTCTTTAGGTACTCAGTACATGATATTCATGTAGAGATTTATATGGTACATCAGTATCTCTCTTTGTATTGTATTTACAGTGCATCTTGCCAGGGGAGAACAAGAAGTCCTGGACATTTGCATGTTTACCCTGGGTCTTTCCAGCCGAAAACTATCTATCATTTCTGGCTACATTTAAGCTGATGAATTTGAGGTTTTGGGCTCAACTCAATTTCATGTGGTGTTTATCCATTGAGGAAACAAAGGGTGAATATGGAGGGAAAGGGACACTATAGGAACCATAGGATGTTTATGGAGAACACCTGTCCATTTGTGGTAGAACATCAATGTGATACCCTCAATAGGCACAGGGCATCGTAAAAGTGTAGACAATTCTTTCATAATTTAGGGCATAGGCATAGGCACAGGCTAACTTACGCCTTTGCAGTCAACGGTGAAGCAAAACAAGTAGCAAACTTCTGATGTAGTTCCAGTGTATTCCCTAGTTAGCCACAAAAATTCACTTCTCCCATAAACCTCAAACGATGTGGGGAAACCTCTTTAGCAGGAGCGGCAACATGTTTGGGCCCTGTTCCGTGCCCTGGCTGAATAGGGTGATTTGGGGGGAAACCCACGAGGAGGGATGTAACCCATGCTGAAAATATCGCCCCTCCTGAGGCATTTTTTTTAAGATGACGTTTCTGACCGAAAGTGATATGATGTTTTTGGGGCGTGCTTTGCATATGTTTGAAGATGCTTCGAAGTTGCATAATTCTTTTCATATGTCACAATGGTTCTTCAATTAATCAAGACCCGCCGTGACTTACTATTCCTTCTCGGTAATCATCACTTGATGGCACAACCTAAGAGAAGAAGGCGCGATCATGTCTCCTCGTATCAGCAAAATCAAGGTGACAATATCGATAGGTGCTCTTGTGTAGCGTATCCACAAGCGTCTTGCACAATTAGTTGGTTTCCCTCATTGCACACCTAGGTGAAGCTTGTGTCACACATGGGCACTTCAGTTCCAAGGCTACAGAACCCATTATAACAAAGAAAGGTTCCCATAGAATCCCCATGGGTCGTTCTCCACACATGTTGAGCCAAACCCGGTTGTTACATCAACCTTTGAGCAAGCGTAAGTACTGTAGTAGTATGACGGGGGCAGGCAGGTTTGGAGGAAGTTGTGGTTTTACTTGCAAAACAAGATCGAAACAAGGAGGGGGACTCCAACAAACGAGATATGTCCTCGTATGTCTCATGTTACAAAGCAAGGTCAGCAGCATGTGCGAAATGTTTTGAAACATTATTGAGAAGGGAGATTAAAACCAAATAGGGGTCCTCTGTCCACTTGCCTGCCTTGGGTCATATGATAACAGCCACCGCTTAGCTGGTGATTTAGCAAGGCCAAAATCCTGGCCAATTGCTGCTGCAACGGATGCTCTACTGTTGGCGTACCTCACTTGCAGTTTGAAATCAAACCCAGATCTCACAGGTGATAGATGGCACTATATTACGTGCCGCTAGGACACTGACGCATTGTGCGTGTTGCTGCTAAACGTAATTATATGATTAGTTAGAAACGATTGCTACTTTGCAAACAAAAAATTCAGCAAAAACATGTGAGCTTTGTTGGAGCGTAATGGAAAGGATCCTATATGGAGTGATTGACTGAGCCAATGGCGGAAACTGTAAACTGTAAACTCTTAGGGCGATCATAGCTAGCTTAACAGAAAAGATCTGCTGTCGGAAAAAGATCCGAATCCTATTGATTTTGTGGGGTTTTCGGGAGCTGGAGTTCTCTCAAATCTTTAAAAGGGAGTTATTTCTACCACAAGTTCATTTTCAAAAAATCCGTAGAAAATTTCAGGTGAAGCTGGGTATTTGCCCACCGGATTTTTCGCCTTGTCCCAAGGCTCAGTTGTTGTAGAGGTCAAGAAGAACTTTGCTTTCCTGCAGAGGAGGGGGGATAGGTGGCAGTTCAGTTGGACAGTGGCATCATGCCATCATGCCATCTCAAGAATCGGAAATAAGAAAAAAAAATGCTGATACAGGCATAGAGGCTTACAGATAATTACAGTACTAATTGCTGTATATATAGTGTAGAAATGAATCTGATTGCATTCACGATTCCAAGCTGCTTCAGCTTGAAAGTTTGCGGAATCAAATGCTGCTGCTGCTGCTGCTGCTGAGAAAAGTCACGCCATGATGCCAGCAAAAATCTATATGTTGACTTTTGAATGCTGACCAGTGTCACCAAAGGAGCGTTGCGCTGAGATCACATGTTGCTTGGTTTGAACAATGCAACTCTTTGAGTGTTCAGTCCAGAAAACATCGGGGAATCACAGGGCCGGCAGAATCATGATGTTGTTGTAGTAGTGGCGGTGGTAGTTGTACTTGTAGTATTCGTAGAAGTAGTAGTAGTAGTAGTAGTAGTAGTAGTAGTAGTAGTAGTAGTAGTAGTAGTAGCAGTAGTAGTAGTAGTAGTAGCAGCAGCAGCAGCAGCAGTAGTAGTAGTAGTAGAGTTAGCTCTTTGCGTTGTTGATGTGGCAGTTGTTGTTGTTGTTGTTGTTGTTGTTGTTGTTGTTGTTGTTGTTGTGGTTGTTGTGGTTGTTGCTGTTGTTGCTGTTGTCGTTGTCGTTGTCGTTGTCGTTGTCGTTGTTGTTGTTGTTGTGGTTGTTGTGGTTGTTGCTGTTGTTGCTGTTGTCGTTGTCGTTGTCGTTGTCGTTGTCGTTGTCGTTGTCGTTGTTGTTGTTGTTGTTGTTGTTCAGGTTGTTGCTGTTGTTGTTGTTGTTGTTGTTGTTGGTGGTGGTGGTGGTGGTGGTGGCGGCGGGAGTCTTGACAGGCATAGAGACAGCTTGGTGTGTATGTACGTTCATGCTGATCCAATGATTGCTTTTAACTTCCCACACTCGTTCGAATCAAATTGCATATTGTGCATACATGCTACAAGTTGCGAATTGAAGTTGCAAATGAACCTTCCCAAACAAGATGTTACGTAGTCTGTATTTAGTTTCATATGCATCAACGAGTCTACGGATAATCTGTATTATTTTGTTCATGTAGCAGCAGCAACAGATTACATACACATGGTCAGTCTGAAGAGTCTTACGCAGCATGTCCGCATCCTTGGCTGCCCAGGATCCTTCAGACCGGCGACAAGTTGCAGTCTGCTGGGCGTTCTGGCGCCTTTATATTAAGCAAATCGGTCAGGTTGGACCCAGCTTGAGTTGGGCAAAAAGCGGGGTATCTTCCCAAGGATTTGGTGATTTGAGGGATGATGAAAAACTCCCTCTTAGTCATACATAGAATCATAGAAATCTATTTAAGTCAAATCAAGCGAACACAAGTTAACGTTGCAGCATTTTGAGCATTTGCGAATTATAGATAGAATTAGATTCTCCATATGACTCAGTGCTCCCTGCATATTTTAGCCCGTACCCATCTGTTTGTTTTCTTTGTTCAAGCCATTCTCAACTGTTGGTTTTGAACCCTGGGATCCTTAAACCTCCTATCAGGTAGTAGAGCTCCTAAGCAACTCTTGCATGCTCCAAATTTATTTCCCGCAACCTAGAAATGATTCCCAAAAAAGAAACTTCACTTTGAAGGAACACCCAGAAATTTCAGCATCCGGATTTTTTTGGTCAAGTTTTGATATTTTTTGCGAGTGTTTGCGTTTTTGTTTTGTTGGTATGTTTGTTGCTTGGCATGTTAATTGGTTGATTGGTTGGTTGGCAGTTTGGTTCATCTATTTTCCCAAGTTGGATTTTCACGGAAGGTCACAGGTGTAACGGTCCAGCAAGCTCCCTGTGGCGCGGTGCTGCAGTGTTGGACCGCTTGGGCACTGACAACTCAACAGGCAGAGGGACCGAGGGACACGGCGGGGTAGATTGAGATGCCTTGGATCGGTTTCCCCCCCCAAGGAGTGTGCTTCGGGATTCCCTACTAGAGATGGTAACAATATTGGTGGTGACGACATTGCATCCTGGGGGGATCGATCCAAGAGATGCCCAGAGATATGATTGGCAATGGCTCCAGATTCACTAGCCCAGACATGACCATTTTCCATACTAAATCACCAACAAAAATGATCAATTAAGTTGGGGGCTGATCACCAGCCGCTTAAGGCCCTACCCATTTGGCCCATTTGTAAAAGGCCGGTCCAAATCATCGTGAAATATATCAGGCCAGACATCAGAGACGGGAGATGCAGCACATGGAGCGCAAACGTGTCCCTTGGATGTATTGGAGAGCCATCCTGGATGACATAGAGGTCGGTCTTTAAACATCTTGGAGCAAGTTATGCAAGTTGTTGTTATTGATGATGATGATGATGATGATGATGATGACGACGGCGACGGCGACAACAATGATGATTGTTTACGTTATTTGTGATGAGGATGAACATCTTGAGGAGGAAGAGGAGGACGGTGATGATGATGGCGACAATGATGGTTATCATTAATTCACTGTAATTTTGTTGAGGATGAGGAGGGAAACAATTTTGAAGAGGATGAGGATGATGTTGAAGAGGATGATGATGCTGATGATGATGATGATGATGATGATGATGATGATGATGATGGTTATGATGATTATAATTATGATGGTTGTTATATGATGTAGACTCGTGCATCTCTTTCGGTCCACTCTCCTGCTACCATAATGAATCGCTGCATAAATCAGGAGTTGTGGGTTGCCAAGTCCAAGCATGGAGCACTGCGGCTCAGTTTTGGAAGATGCTCGACCAGCAAAAGCCAACTTTGGAATTGTCCATTTCTTGAGGCTTCGATATGAATTTTCTATTTGAGACACCCTCCGGAAATGGAAAGGTACTCAAACGGGAGGATATCACCATGTCTTCAGGGAAATGCCGGGAAAAGTGGTGAATTAATCACAATTGCCAATTGCTATCTTTGAGTTAGAGCACTGGAGAGGTTTCTCACGTGTGAGATAAAACATCACATGATTCAAGGTGAGGGTGAACGTCAGCACGTTTCAGGTAGGATGGTCCTAGGAATGGTTTCAGGACGAAGTGTTCGGACCAAACCACACTCCTATTAATAGCCAAAATTTGCAGGTATTCCTGGTATTTTTGCAGCTTGAGCGTAAGAAAATGTATCTTTAGCAAAATTTCCCTTGGAGATTCGGACTTCCTTTGATGCAAATGCATTCTGGAGCAACATGAAAAAGTCTGACATGCTACAATCTTCATTGGAGTCACAAGAGCTTCTGTGCTAATCTCAGGGAGGTCTTATTTCCAACTATATATTCAATTTGCATTTCCAGCCTTTGAGTTGTTCCATTTGCTAAGGATGGCACTTGCATTTGGAGACATCCAAATTGCTTTTAAAGGCAGATTTGGCAGTGGCACTGAAGGCATCCATAGGCCATGGAATGGGAGAACCAAGGTGGAACCCCCAACCTCTGGAAGTGTATGTGTGGCATATAGAAGTTGAAGCGTGCTGGGTGATAGTGCCATTTATATACTGTAATTGTCATGTATTTCGGTCATACATATTCATTTGGGTTTCTAAATTCTAGTGTCATGACAATGGCTGAAATGCTACCCTTACATGTTCTAATGAACAGGCGACGGTTTGATAACGCTTTGATCGCATCTCATCAACTGCGACCATCAACCCCGCCCTTTCCAGGTAACGTATCCATTTCCATAAGATCCATAAGATCCACTCATGATGTCAGGCTTGCTGATCGTTTTGCGATTCTGTTGGACCTCTTGGGCATTGGTTTCGAGCCACAGGCCGTTTTTGCCGTGGAAGTGACCACTGTTTGGTATCTAGTGGTGGTTTGCTAAGCTCAGGTGTAGCCTAGCAGAACAAGGGCAGATGCGCAAGATGCAGGGTATCAGGCCCACAAGGATGGTGATTGCCCCAAAAAGGGGGGCAATCCATGGATGGAAATGAGGAAATGATTCAAATGCATGGGAGTTTCTTGCATCTATATGGGCATTTAATGCAAATGGATTCAAATGGATGGATAATATATATGGAAACTGTCACATGACAGTGGCATGAATTTTGGGTTCGCCGGCCGCTTCGAACACTTTCAGACAGCAAACACGGCCTCAGGAGAAGTCATAAACTGAGCAGGTAACTGAATGAACTAGCAAAGCCACTGGAACATGAATTTGCTTAAAACGGGCTTACATATGGATAGATTCGGTGGAAAAAGATCACATAATACATAAAATATAATACACGTCTTTAATTTGCATATACTTGGCATTTTTCCCACGGGGGGCTTCCTGCGTTGGTAGGATCTCCAACGGGCTGCCAGGCACTTGGTGTCTACTCTGCGCCGTTCCTTGGCTCTACGGCTAAACCATCTCTTCGCCAAGAGCATCGAACCACAGAGATCGGACCGACGTGCAGTGCAGGTGGGGTTAGAGTGTTTGAGTGTAGCAGAAGTATAGTGTGTAGTGAGCAGTTCTTTTTATTCATATGTTTCGAATATCATAGGTCATAAGTTTTTTTTGGTTTTGAAGGGTGAGATTGGAAAGAGTTGTTCAAAGAATTTCCTTTTTCAATCGACAGCATGCTTGCCACGATGCATATATATGTGTGATTCTATATGTAATTATATATATATCTGATGAACTACAGTATGTGAAGTGTATATGGTGCATAGAACACCCACACCACCTGTTTTTTTTGCATTCTATGGTCGCGGTACAACAGGATGTTCAATCAGTCATCATTTGCAATCACTCGGCTGCACAGCACGAATAGACTCGACTATGAACTCGTCAGGGGGGTTGACCTTGACAATCTTAAATCAAATATATCACATAGCATCCATGTATGGTATATTTACTTGATCAATCTTGGAAGGCAATTTTGATCTTTTTATTTTTTGCTAAAAATTCACTTTTTCAAAATGTAGCATTCCCCTCCTTACAAGTTAATAAGGTGTCACTATTGATACAAATGATTATGATTGATACTATATTGATGAATTGCAAATGTATCATTTGCCCTGAACACTTGCCACTGTCCAGTGGCAGTGTTCTGACTATTCTAGAAGCAACACCACTGTTCAGTGGCAGTGCTCTAGAATCTCCATGTGAAAGGGCAGAAGCTGTCCAGCTTCTCATACCTTTGTGCCCGGCCCCGCAGTGGTTCTCAAGATCTATCAGTGAAAAAGAGCATGTGGTAGCATTTTATCCGCTTTATTAGAACCATTTGTTTGAGTTTTTTTATTTCAATAGATTCAGGGAAATCTAGCAACTGTGGCCCGAAAGCATGCAGTAAACAAATCATCATCTTGGCCATTTTCCACCATTCGCATGTTGATCCTCCACCGGCATTGGTGCTCTGTTTTCTGTGTGGGCCCCAGGGTTTCTTACAATGGCCTACTGTTACTTCAACACTTGCACAACATGCAGCCCTTCCCAGGTTTCAACTTGATGGAAGATATGCTGCAGCTGCCAAGGCCAGGGAGCGTGACAATCGCCCAGATACAAATGTTATTATTATAATTAAAATGTCTGTCTTGGGAAGGTTGCCCTTCGAAATGGCCGGGCTTTGTCTATGAAGCTTGGCATGGGATAGACTGGGTTTGCAGTTGGGCAGGTGGGAGGCATATTGCATCTTGGTGGTTTCATGTCATGGCCCGTTATCATCAGAATCAACTAGAGTATAATAATATTAAAGTAAATTATGTAACTTCATGATCAGCTTCTGCGTGCCCTGTACAGATTTTTGGCCTGAGCCGCCAGTATCTTTTGAGAGAAGCGTTAGCTGAAAGACAGACTTCACACATTTTTCTTGCGAAAAGCATGTTTGACATTAATAAATGGGGGTGCAGTTTGAGGTGCATGTGAGGTGCGTTTGAGCCTAAATATTATTATTTTCAGTTCATGATGCCCGTGATTGGCAGTCCATTTTTTAATGGTCCAGTTGGTTGAGGTGCGTTTCAGGTGCATTTGAGGTGCGTTTGAGCCTATTTAAAAGGGCATGTTCTCACTATACCCGTTCGTGTTTTAAAGGGNTTTTTAAGGGTCCAGTTGGTTGAGGTGCATTTGAGGTGCGTTTGAGCCTATAAAGGCATGTTCACTTTAAGGGTCCAGTTGTTGAGGTGCATTTGAGCCTATTTGAATTTTAAAAAGGCATGTTCACTATACCCGTTTTTAAGGTTCAGTTGGTTGAGGTGCGTTTGAACATTATGCCCTTTATTTGGTCCAGTTGGTTAGGTGCACTTGAGCCTCATTATCAAAGCGCATGTGGTTAACTTGCGTTTGAGGTGCGTTTGAGCCTATTTATTCAAAATCAGGTTATATAATAATATATAGCCGCTGTTTGGGGTGGAGTTGGTTAAGGTGCCATTTGAGGTGCGTTTGAGCCGTATCTCCATACGTTCTTTAAGCTGGAGGTGCATTTCAACCTAAGTAATTGTGCATTACTACACCTATAATAGGCTCAAACGCACCTCAAACGCACCTTACACCCCAAAGAACTTAATGAAAGATGCACCTAAATTGGGCTCAAACGCACCTCAAATGCACCTCAACCGGGGTAACCTCAAAAGCACCAAAATTTATGGATGTAAATATTGGGGGTGCAGTTGATTGAGGTGCATTTGAGGTGCGTTTGAGCCTTTTCGCGTGGATGTTCTGTTATTTAGAGTCCAGTTGGTTAGGTGCGTGTGGGATTTGAGGTGTGTTTGAGCCTAGTTTAGGTTCATGTTCACTATTGAGGGTGTGGTTGATTGAGGTGCGCTTGAGGTGCGTTCCTTTAGTAACCGTATGTTCATATTCCCGTAATTGGTGGTGCAGTTGGGTTCAGGTGCGTTTGAGGTGCATTTGAGGTGCGTTTGAGCCTGTTTAGGTCCATGTTCATTAAATTAGAACAGTATTATTTAATTTGAAGTTGATGAAACAACGGAAGGTATCCGAATCCAGCAATGCTTCTCTCAAGTCACCGTGCCAGTTATTTAAGATGCTTGCGCAGTTGTTAATATGTCTAGTGATGTTCTTTAGTTCTCAAATCATTCAAGCATTTGCCATTTGTTGCTGATCAGCCTCAACTACTGACCTTGTTTTCGGCAACTGCGTCTCACAAATGGTTTGCCCATTTCATTAATAATTAATTCAACCGTCGTGCAACAAAACTGCAAAGCAGTCCAGCAAGACCTTGTTGCTTAACAAGGCTGGTGAGGTTGCTGTCCAGCAGCTTCGCACACATGCTTCTGCAAAGGAGCCATCATCCGTGAGGTTGTTATCCAACCACTTCACAGAAATATGAAAGGCTTCTGTCAAGAAGCCATTGACAAGGTTGCTGTCCAGCAGCTTCAAACAAAGGCTTCAAGTCAAGATGCCAACAACAAGGTTGATATCCAGCAGCTTCGCACAAAGGCTTCTGTCAAGAAGCCATCGACGAGGTTGCTGCCCAGCAGCTTCACACAATTAAAGGCTTTTGACTTTTGCCAAGAAGCCTTTGACGAGGTTACTGCCCAGCAGCTTCACGCAAATAAATTGCCAAGAAGCCCAGCAGCTTCAAACAAAGGCTTCTGTCAAGAAGCCATCGATGAGGTTGCTGTCCAGTAGCTTCAAACAAAGGCTCTGTCAAGAAGCCATCGACAAGGTTGCTGTACAGCAGGCTTCTGTCAAGACGCCATCAATAAGGTTGCTATCCAGCAGCTTCGCACAAAGGCTTCTGTCAAGAAGCCATCGACGAGGTTGATGCCCAGCAGCTTTCCACACATGGCTTTTGCCAAAAAAGCCTTTGATGAGGTTACTGCCCAGCAGCTTCAAACAAAGGCTTCTGTCAAGAAGCCATCGATGAGGTTGCTGTCCAGCAGCTTTGACAAGGCTTCCGTCAAGAAGCCATCGACAAGGTTGCTGTACAGCAGCTTTAAAACAAACGCTGCTGTCAAGAAGCTGTCGACGAGTTTGCTGCCCCAGGGGTCGTGTCAAACAAAGGCTTCTGTCAAGAAGCCATCGTTTCATGGTACTGTCCAGCACCAAAATTTCGTAAGCCTTCTTTTTCAAAGCTGCTGTCAAGCATTGGAGTACTGATTTGAGTTTCACACCTTTTTTCGCTGCATCTAGGAACCAAGCCTGCTGTCAAGCAACGCGGTGCTTCCTGCCACAGCTGTTCATCAGCTGGCCGCAGCATGCATTCCTCGTTGGACCATCGCATTGCTGCGCAGCAATGGGTTTCATTCGCAGCCAAGTAGGTTTTAATATTTAAATGCTGCGTGTTGTTTTGCTGTCCAGCATTACTTTTCAATGAGAGCTGCTGCTCAGCGGAGGCCCGGGTTGTTGGTCAGCAGCCTGGTGACATCTCTCATACCTTGGAATCAGCAGGGCGCTGTCCGGCCCCAGCAAGCTTGATCTAACTTAATTCATTCTTGAGCTGTTGAAGCTTCATGCTGGTCAGCATGAGGGTTCCAGATCCCTTTTTAAAGCTTTTGCTGCTGTGCAGCAATGTTGACTAAAATTTAACAACTGTCAAGAACCTTAGTATTCTGGCGCTGTGCAGCGCTGCTATATACTTGATGACAGGCAATGCTGTGCAGCAATGCAACTGATATTATTAAAGCAATATAGCTACCTGCTTTCCAGCAGTTGCATCAAATTAATTTGAAGCGGCGTTCTGTTGGCTTTAGGTGCTGTCAAGCATTTCAGTGCTTCAGGCCGTCCGGCAGCAAAGAAGCCACTGGTGAAGCCATAGATTTTAATGGTACTGTCCGACCAGCACCAACATGTTTGAGCTTTCATTGCTGTGCGGCTATGATGTTTTTCTTTTCAAAGCTGCTGTCCAGCATTTGCAATACCTGCTGACTTGCGGCCTTGGCTTCCGAGCTGTCAAGCTTTTTGGGGCCAATGCTGCTGCATGCTGCTGCTTCGATTTGCGGAGGCAGCTGTTCAGCAGTGCCATCGGTTGAAGGCGCTTGACGCTGCTGTCCAGCAGCTTCAAAGGCTTCTGTCAAGAAGCTGTCATTGATTCGGGCGCTGCTGTCGAGCACCAACATGTTTGAACATTTTTTTTCAAAGGTGCTGTCCAGCCCCATTTGGATTGCCTGCTGCTGCCGTTTGAAAGAAGGTGTCAGTTCTGTCTGACAGTTTCAATGTGGTGGCAATTATTTCCCTGCCTCCAGGCTGCTGTTCAGTGGCTGCTTGCTGCCAAGCAGCTTCCTTGAGGCTGTTCGGCAGGAAGATGTCAGATTCTGACAACTTCAACTTCAGCCGATTTGTTTGTCAAGCAGCGCCATGCTTGCACATTGGATTTCCCGGCTTCTGTCATGAACTGTCAGGAAACAGCTTGGTTGGGGCTGTCCAGCTCCGCCATGCTTCATCACCGCGCTGATGTGCAGCAATGCCATTAGTAGTATCTGCTTTCTGCTGGTCGCATCAAATTTGTTCGTTGATGATCTGAACCCCCGTCCAGCGGAGTTAGCTGTTAATAATTTGTCAAGCAGGTTTCAGATTCATTGCCAGACCATGAGAAGCCAATAAACTTGTCCTTACTGTCAAAACTGTTGTGGCTTTGGGCCCCAAGCTGCTCATGGCCCATGGCTGTCCAGCACTACGTTTTTCCGCATTGCTGCACCACAGCCTAGCTGCTGGTGTATTTATTGCCGCTGTTTAATTAGTGTGCACGCCAGAAGCTGATCAATTACATTAAATCGTAGTTGACCACTTATTATTAAGGTCTGATGAATCATGATTGATGTGAAGTATATTTTATTTCTCGTTTGGTTCAAAAAATTATGTGATAATAGCTGCCCCATCTCAGGGTTTGGTGGATCCCTACTCGCCGCATGCAGCCTGGCTCAATTGACAAGCGATTGTCGCAGTCATGGCCACATCAGCAATGACAACGACCATGACAGCATCATTCAGGAGATTTGTCAGACCATCAACCATGACACTAGCGAATGACAGCATCATTCAGACAATCAACCGTGACAATAGCTCATCACAGCATCATCGAGGAGATTTGTCAAGACCATCAACCACAACAAAGCTAATGACAGCATCAAATTAGGAGATTCTCTGTCAAGACCAGCAAACACGACAATAAGACAGCAATCATTCAAGACCATCAACCAAGACAATGCCAATGACATCATCATTCAGGAGATCTGTCAAGACCATCATCAGCCACGACACTAGCAAAAGGCATCTTGAACAAACATAATATTATCCAATATTCAATTCGCAAGAATGAATCATGAATTAATCATTCGAACCAAGGGATAATCAATATGAAATTTCTTTTTACCCCTTGCGGACCTAGCCATGGGAAAGACTGGCAATGGCAACCGAGGTGGCAAAGGAGGTGGCAAAGGAGGTGGCAGAGGAGGTGGAAGCGCCAAAGGAAGTGGCAATGCGAATGCCAATTCCAATGCTGCTCCAGCAGCCTCAGCAGAAGCAGCAGACGGAGATGAGAATGAAGAAGGGACTGCAGGAGTAGGGCGACTACCTGACAGGGTGATCAAGCGGAATTGGGGGCGATTGTTCACCTTGGTGGACGGTGTCATCACCATGGTAGTGTTCCTCACCTCAATTGTGGTGTGGGGCCTTGACCACATTGAGGAAAGGGCAACAGCACAAGACGAGCAGATGAAGAGACTGGTGGAGCAGCTGAAGCAGCTCATGACACAGCAGCAGCAAACCTTGGTGCAGCAGCAACAGGTGCAGGAGCGCCAGGATCTGCCACCAGATCGACTGCCGCAATGGCAAAGGTGGCACGAACAGCAACAGCAAATCATAGCGCAACAAACCCAGCACCAACAGGACATGACGGCAATGGTGCAGTTGTTCCAGCAGCAGCATCAGTTATCGCAGCAGCATCACCAACAGCAACAGCAGCTCCTTCAAGCCGCAGCAACGCTTGGGCAAAACCAAAACCAGCTGGTACAGAGGCTTGAACAAGCCACCCAAACAGTCGCTGCCATGTACCAACTGCAAGAAATGGAGGTCCATCAGCAGCTGCAAGGGAAGGGTGGATCGAAAGGACCCCCGATTCCGATGATGCCACCGCCGGCACAAACAGGCGGACCAACGATGCCAGCGCAAGCAGGCATGACAGCCCCAGTCATGCCAGGACCACCGCAAGCAGGCATGACAGCCCCAGTCATGCCAGGACCACCGCAAGCAGGCATGACAGCCCCAGTCATGCCAGGACCACCGCGAACAGGCATGACAGCGAGGACCACCGCAAGCAGGCATGACAGCCTCAGTCCAGCCAGGACCACCGCCACCAGGGCCGCCGCCACCAATGCGGCCACCAGAGCAGCAGGCACCAGCGCTGGCGAAGCACGAACCAAAATTGATGCCAACAACTGAGGCTAGTCTGATTTAATAAAAGTCGTTTCGCATAATTATGTCAGTTTAAGCTTTAACTTAGAGATCCAAGATGATCCAAGTTTTATTTTCAACTTTCCATTTCAACTTTATTTTTTTGCTGGCCGGCCAGGCTCGAATGAAGGCAGCGAGAGAAGAGGAAGCCCGAAGGAAGGCAGAAGAGGAAAGGACCAAGCAATGGCAAGATAAGAGGCGAGAGGCGGCAGTCGCCAAGGCAGTAACAGACAGTAGGAATGCAGCTGCAGAAGAGAAGCAAAGAAGGATAGACGAAGATAAGGCCCGAAAGGCTCAAGAGGCAGCAGCTAAAAAGCAGAAGGATGATGCGGAGAAGGCCCGAAGAACGGCAGAATTATTAAAAAAGAAGGAGGAAGATGCCAGGGCCCGAAAAGCAAAAGCTGCCGCAGAGGAGGAACGAAAGAAGAAGGAGGCGGATGAGAAGGCCCGAAAAGCCGCAGAGGGCAAGAGGAAGAGGGAGGAGGATGCCAGGGCCCGAAAAGCTGAAGCTGCAGCCAAGCAGAAGGAAGATGAAGAGAATAAGGCCCGAAAAGCTGCTGAAGCCAAGCAGAAGGAGGATGAAGAGAAGGCCCGAAAAGCTGCGGAAGCCAAGCAGAAGGAGGATGAAGAGAAGGCCCGAAAAGCAGACGCCAAGAGGAAGAGGGAGGAGGATGAAGAGAAGGCCCGAAAAGCTGCTGCAGACAAGCAGAAGCACGATGAAGAGAAGGCCCGAAAAGCTGCGGAAGCCCAGCAGAAGGAGGATGATGATAAGGGGCTTCTGCAGCTTTTCGGGCCTCAAGCTGCAGAAGCCGCAACCAAGCAGAAGGCGGAGGATGATGATAAGGCCCGACAAGTTCCTGCAGCAGAAGCTGAGGAGAAGGCGGAGGAAGATGAAGAGGCCCGAAAGATCGCAGAACCCAAGCAGAAGGATGATGAGAACGCCCGACAAGTTGCTGCAGCAGTAGAGGAGCAGAAGGAGGGAGATGATGATGAGAAGGCCGCAAAAGCTGCAGAAGCCAAGCAGAAGGAGGATGCAGCAGATGAGAAGGCCGCAAAAGCTGCAGAAGCCAAGCAGAAGGAGGATGATGAAACGGCAGAAGCTAAAGATGAAGGGGCCACAGAAGCCAAGGCCGAAGCCAAGGAAGACAGGTCGAGGAGGCGGAATCAGACACTTCAGATGCCAACTCTGAGTCACCTTCAGAAATGAGAAAGGCTGAGAGAGAAGCACTTAAAGCTGAGCAGGCGACCCAGCGGGCTGAGGAAGAGGCGAACTTGGCGGAATTGAAAGCCACGAAGGCGGCAGAGGAGGCCCAGAGGGCCCTTGAAGAAGCCCGGAGGGCCAAGGATGCTATAGAGAAGAGGAGGCTCGCCGAGGCTCAGAAAAAGGCCCAACAAGCGGCTCTTCATCAGGCGCGCCCAAAGTCCAGAGGGTCTGGTGCAGCCGCAGCCAGCAGCAGCTTGGCCAAGGACTGCTGTTGAGGTTTTCAATTCCATTTGTTTGGTTTTCAAATTGAATCCACACCCGTGGAGGATGATGGTCGCCAAGATGCTGGCAAGGCCCAGGCAGGTCTTGAAGAACAAGACGACAATGCTGGTCAGGAGAAGGCGCGCAGTGCAGGTTCGAAACAAAAGTCCAGTTCAGAACGTTTTTTTTGCCGCTTAGGTGAAGAGAAGGCGCCGTCACCGTCAATCTGACGAGGAAAAGGAAGGAAGAAGAAAGGAGAGGAAATCGAATGAGGAGCTTCTGAAAAGCCTTGGTGAATCATCTAACTTGCAGAGTTTGATTTAATGGGTAAATTTGATTGCAGGACTATGCTGGGGAAAGCAGCAAAAGGAGGCGGAGGAGTCGCCGGAGGCATTGAAGATTTGCCAGGCGGGGCACAGCCGAAGACGAGCGTTGATTTCAGTTGAATGCTTGATAGAGCTTTGATTCACCTGTTCTGAGGCCACTCTTAAGGAGGATGCGCTAGTGGCGGATGGTGCCGATTGTGGCGGTGTGGTGAAAAAGACTGCGGTTGGCTGCTACGCATAGTTGCGTATTAGCAGGCAACAGTTGAACTTGCGTGAAGCATAACATAGTCTAAGCACAGTTAACATGTGTGAGTGATGCGATGTGCCACCAAGACTACATTTTTAGCAGAGCCTGTCTGATGCTCAAGAATTTGTTCTGAGGATCAGCGGACAGCGCTGGCCGATTCTACAACAGCTGACACAGGAGGCCGTCCAGCAATGCTGCCAGGTTACTACAAGAACTCAAATTAAATAAATCAGTCAGTGATGATGCTGTTGTCAACTGTGGAGGCAATTGGCTTCACTGCTGTTGCTGCAGAGATTCGATGGTGAACCCGGCCTGCTTTGGTGCTTGAGCCAGTCATTACTAGGCCATTAGGTGAAAGTTTATGTTTTTTTTGCGCTTCTGATTCGGATCAAAAACAAATGCACTGTAGCAAGATATTACTGACTCATTCAAATGTTGCAAGTTTCTGGCTTGGAAGCTTCAATTTCCGTCGTCGACTGTGACTCTTGAGAAAGTGATGGCGCGGTGGTTCCTTGGGATTCCAGAATTTTATTGGCAAGAGCTGGAGGCAGAACTACGGGCAAGCTCCAATCTATCGTGTGTGAGTCTCAAGAACTGCACCTTCGCCGAAAGCCCCTTGCAAGCCTATTATGAGCCTTGTTTGAAAGCAGATCTGTCTTGGCAACCTTCAGATTAAATTTCAATCTTCAGTGAACATGGTTTTTGTGTTTAATGGAGCTGGACTGAAATCAGGAGATGGGATGCGCAGAGGGGCGAACTTTGGGCTACAATCTGAGTGAAAATCACAGCCGTTGCGTGAAGCAGGGCGGGACCATTTTGGCAGAGAATGGGCGATTCGTCTGCAGTCAGCAGTCAGCCGTTGTTGCCTCTCCTTTTTATATTAGATTATACATGACATTGCCTTAAGTTGTTCCCAGGTGCAAGATTCTGAGCGTCAAGCTCCTTGGCCCAAATGCTTTCCACATGAAGAAGGCCACGCTGGCTGGAAAGTTCCTGAAGGTCAAGCAGTTGCACTTTGGGCTTGATGATGCGAGGGAGCAAAAGATGGGTGTAGTCTCAGCTGCTTGGCTCGTCGATGTGCAGCACTACCAGCTTCAAGTTGGCACCCGGACTATGTTTGAAGACAATATGTTTCGTTCAACAACCTGGCAGTTCTTCCTTATCCTCAATCGCACTCCTGACGTTACTTCGGAAAAGTGGGTCGATAGCGCCTGGCGGGATGGCAAAAGCGTGGACCCATCCTCAGTCATATACGGACCTGACTGTGACTTCGGCTGTATTCCATTTGAATATTCTTATTGAATACCTCGAGTTCTCAGGACCCAATGATTGTCATGGCCTTTCTTCAGAAGAACTCCACCAGAGAGCTCCGTAAGTTTTTGGCATCTCGAATTGATGGCTGCGCAGAAGGTGGAGAGTATGTGGTCCTTTTCAATGACCTTCGTCAGGCTGTTCTGGTGGCTGGTCTGAAAGAACACACGTTCCAGAAGCCGGTTACCATCATGATGATAGACTTTCCACCTTACCTGATTGGTGGCAGTCGTGAGGACACTCTGCTTCTGTTTGGTTTTTGAAATTTGAGTTATCAATGTCATTAAATCAGCGTATGAGAATCATATTGGACAACCATGTTCTGTTCAAATCATGAACCATGTCCTGTTTTTTTATTATCATCAAGCCATCTCCAATCAATTCCATGACATTCCTGGCTGAGGATGGCAAGAAGTTGAACGAATTTCAAGCACATTGCCAGATGCTTTGGACGCCAGTGAGTCACAACCAGTCACTTTGTGACTTTTGGGTTGCTTGTCGCTGCGGTAGTCAGGATGATAGCTGGAAAGAGATGTTGGAGTTGGATTCGCAGATCGGTTGCAAGATCTATGAAAGCACATTACAGGCCCTGCCTGTGGGAAACCTCATGTCAATTGGAGAAGTTTTGGAGAATGCAAACATTGCAAGGCCAGGTGGTATTGAAGAAAGAATTGTCTCTGTTAAGTGGACTGGAGAGTAATTAAAAAAAATGTTTTCTGATTCAGACATCATTGCCCTGAGGGTCGACATTGACATTGCCACGTTGCAAGCGGAAGTGGTCCAAGCGAAGATGGATCTCAAACGAAAGCAGGATCGGATCTCTGACCTGCAGGAGAAGTTGAAGGCCAAGAAGCAGCGTGACATTGGAAACAGTGGTGCCACTCCGGATGGTCATGGCGCCACTCCGGAACGTCATGGTGCCGCCACTCCGGATGGTCAATGCTGAGCTGGTAGCTCACGACCCACACTGCCCAAGGAGGCGAAATAGCAATTTGAAAAAATAAATGCGGTAGTTTGTTTGCTGATGTTGTGAGACTGAAGTATGATTTGCACAATTTAATGATGCTGAAATGACAGAGCACTAATTATTTGCTGAACCATTGAACAAAATTTGCTGTGTCAAGTGATGTCAAGTGTTTCAACGTTGTTCTTCGGCTCAGCATTTAGATTTTTTTGGCCAGCCTTAGTAGCAACTACCGGGTTACCTTGCTGTGACTGTGCAACATGGAGTTTACAGTCTGCGCAAAAGATGGTATCCTGCGCAAGCTTGTGCCAAATCGTGCCCTGAAAGCGAAGCTTGTGGAGCAGATGGCGCTGCCAGATGGCTTAGTTTTGTGTTTTGATAGCATCAAGTCCCTGTCATTGCCTGAGATTGGGCCTGGGCTTCTCATCACAGGAACTGAAGGCTGCACATGGCCAACCAAAAGAGGTGTGAGCTTTGCCAGCATTATTTGATATTGTCCTGAATTAAAGGCCCAATAAATTTCAAGGTATTCCTAAGTTACAGTCCCTTTCACATTAGTCAAGGATTTTATTTTCTTCGACCATGGCGACGAGCAACGAAATTTCTGAGCGTTACAAAGGGGTTCTTCAGTGTGGCCTTGACGGCGGTGCAATGGTGCTTGGAGATAACTTGGACCTCCTTTCAAATTGCATCTTCTTCCAATCCGAGCCATCATTGAACCCTGACGATGTTCCGACTATGTCAACAAAAGACTGTGTGTTGTACCCTGGCATTTAAATGAAAATTGAGGGCGGTCACAATGTTTGAGTGCGTCAGAATCAGCAGACTCATTATTTAAGTCAAACACTGTTCTCCAGGCCTGGCCGTGAGAAGCCCTTGAAGTGCGTGGTCTTTCAGTTGTGTATTGAAAAGTATGAGCTTTTAGAGAGCCTTGTCCCCACTGAGTCCGCCTAGTCTTGTGCCTTACTCCCAACAGTGGTGAGTGGGCTCAGCACAGTTTCGTCCCGGGTGAAAATGGCATTCACAATTGCACAGCAGCTCTGCAGATCGATTCCTTGCATGGGCACCAACCACCGGACGCATTCACCTGGAGCCCACATGAGCCCACATGACCGAAAGCCTTAGCTGTGCAATTATTTGGCTCCAAGGGGATTTATTAAATGTATTTTGTAATGATCTGATAATGGTAGACAATGGTAGACGGAAACATCAATACAGACAGCAGTCCACACAAATTACAGCCTTTCGATTTTGCTGATGGGGCGGAAATCATTGAGGCAGTTTGGGTTGAAGAGGGCACCGAATGCTTACAGTCTTTTCTGTAAGCAAATGTCAAGGGACGCGGTGCATGACCCACCACGACACAGGCTTCATAAGAAAGTTGCTTCCAAAAAGATGTTGCATGCCAAGTGGCACGCTTTGTCTGACATGCAGAAGCAGTCCTATGGAAAACAAGCCAGGGATTTGGTCGCGGAGATTCAAGCAAAAAAAGTCTCTTTTGCTTCTGGCCTGGAATGCCAATCTGACGAGCACCAGAAGAGCCTGAGCGAGAGGGCTGCTGGGGATGAAATCATTGCGGGTCTGCCTGGTGCCATGGAGGCTGATGGGGATGCGATCGCCGCGGAGGCTGTTGAGGATGCTTGTGCCAGTGAGTCTGATGGCAAAAGGGTTGCTTGTGGTGGTTCGTTTGTTCATACTTTACAGCAACCACCTTCGTGCAACCCTTGCCGGGATGTTATTACTTGGACATCACAACAGTTGCTTTGCAGCGGTGCTTTTGGTCAGGTCTTCAAAGGCGAATCAAAGAAGACTGGACTGGCTTATGCAGTGAAGGTAGCTGGTCCAGAATTAAGGAAGGAATATGATGTGCTGAAAAGCATCAATTCCCCTTTTGTCGTCTCCACATTCGGATTTTACTCGAACGGTGATCAACATATCCTTCTACTTGAGCTGTGGCATGGCTCCCTTTTCAGCTGGATGCTGAAAGAAGATCCGCCTCCCGAGGAGTCACGTGTCCATTGCTGCGCCCAGACGCGTGGTCCAACTGAAAGTTGATCAATCTTGGCATTTTTGATCATTTTTTATTATTTTGCTAAAAAAATCATTTTTCAAAATGTAGCATTCCCCTCACAAGTATTAATAAGGTGTCACTATTGATACAAATGATTGATACTATTATTGATATCATTTGCCCTGAACACTTGCCACTGTGCAGTGGCAGTTTTCTGACTGATTCTAGTAGCAACACCACTGTTCAGTGGCAGTGCTCCAGAATCCCCATGTGAAAGGGCAGAAGCTGTCCAGCTTCTCATACCTTTGTGCCCAGCTTCGCAGTGGTTCTCAAGATCTTTTTTTATTTCAATAGATTCAGGGAAATCTAGCGACTGTGGCCCGAAAGCATGCAGTTTTTAAACAAATCATCATCTTGGCCATTTTTCGCCATTCGCATGTTGATCCTCCACCGGCACTGGTAGTAGTAGTAGTAGTAGTAGTAGTAGTAGTAGTAGTAGTAGTAGTAGTAGTAGTAGTAGTAGTAGTAGTAGTAGTAGTAGTAGTACTAGTAGACGTACTAGTAGTAGTACTAGTAGAAGTAGTAGTAGTAGTAGTCGTAGTCGTAGTCGTAGTCGTAGTAGGAGTAGGAGTAGGAGTAGGAGTAGGTGTAGGAGTAGTAGTAGTAGTAGTAGTAGTAGTAGTAGTAGTAGTAGTAATTTAGTAGTTGTAATTTAGTAGTTGTAATTTAGTAGTAGTAATTTAGTAGTAGTAAATTTAGTAGTAAAGTAGTAGTAACCATGCCCAGAAGCAATTGTTTAGAGTTTGATTATTGGGTTTTGCAGCAGAGACATGTTTCAGGATCTTAAGTGCATTGCTGCACCTGGCATCACTTCGCATTGTGCACTTGGATGTGAAGTCTGGCAACATTTTGCGAAACCGGGTTCGCTGCCACGTGGCACTAGCAGACTTTGGCCTTTGCAGCAAAGAAGGAACCAAGATTAAGCTGAATTCAGCCTATACAAGGCCATATAGATGCTGGGAGTTGGTTCATTCGCAGACTGAGCAGATCAAAATCCATCCTGAGATGGATGTTTGGGCTTATGGCTGTGTGGCCTTTGAGATCTTGAGTTGGAAAGCAAAAGGTGATTGCTATATTCTACTTCCACAAGGCTGCGCTGGTTGGTGCATATCAAGGGAAAAGGCCTTTGAAGAGTGGGTGAGCAACCAAGCACGCAGGTTATGTTTAACGGCGCAAGTGAAGATGCGCCCACATATTGTGCACAGCTTGGCTGTACGCAACAGAACGTCAGCATGCAAGCTCCTGAGAGATTTGTAGCTTGCCCAACTGCTGCTGGGGGCCGCAGCTGGAGAAATGTGATGCGTCATGCAGCAAACTGTGTGCTGTTCAGTACACGGTATTGCGCTGCTGCGGTTGTGCATTTGTGCTGCATTGATGAGTTCATTATTAATTAAAAGATATTGAACAGTCGCATGCATCCTTAGAAGCATCTTACCTGGTCATTATTCAAGATTCTAATAATGACCAGGTCAGTCAATCAAATATATGCCCCCTTGTTTGCTCAGAGAGAACATGACTTCAATAAGTTTGACAAGACGACAGTTAATTAAGGCAAGGACACCAAGACCCGAAAATCAAAAGAGTCAACTACTTATTTTTCACTATCACAAAGACAGCCAAACTTGAGTTTGAGAGTGATTCCATGTGATTCATTTGCAGCCATGGCCTCCTATGCTCACCATTGCCAACCACTTCAAAACCGGTTGATTTCGACATTCAGCCAGAACAGCCGTGACTCACCTATCAATTTGAGACGGCAGTTTTTGAATTCCATTCGGAGTTTTTACTTGTTGTGTTGCTTTGTGTTGTGTGCGTTGTCAACTTGAGATGGAGTTTCGTTGCAAAAGAAACGATAAAATTAAACAAATTTTTGAATGATGATTATCGATGATCTTCATCTTTGCCGGCAAAAGCTCCAGGTTGGGATGGGCTCCGCAGCCCTGATGAATTTCATCATCCAAGTGAGACCGATGCAGCACCAAATGCGTTGTTGCTGCATAGGTCTTGCTTGGATGACTGGCAGGCCAGCGCTCATCCAATGCTTGCTTCGACCATGCCTGCACCGTCACCACCAAAGCTGAATGGAAGAGGCTTTTCTGATGGACGTATGGACGTGATGCGATTCATCTAAGTCAGACATATGCAGCACCAACGGTGCTCGCTGCTGCTGCTGTGTACGTCTTGCGTGGATGACTGTCAGGGAAGCGCTCACGACCATGCCTCCACCAAAGCTAAATGTAAGAGGCTTTCCTGATGTGATGGATGTCAGCCACGGAAGACAATGGCTTTGGGGCCAGTGCCAATGCCCTTGTCTTGAGACATAGGCTTTGGGGCCAGCACCAACGCCATTTTCTTCCTTGGATGATGACTGTCAGGCCAGCGCTCATCCAATGCTTGCTTCGACTCCGACCGTCAGGACTTGCACCTGACTTTCAGGTGTAAGTCCTGGTGCTCAAGCTGAATGGAAAGGCTTTTCTGATGGATGTGATGCCATTCATCTAATCTAAGTCGGACCAATGCAGCACCAACGGTTTCTGCATTCGTCTTGTTTGGATGACTGTCAGGGAAGCGCTCACGACCATGCCTCCACCAATAAATGCTAAGTAAGAGGCTTTCCCGATGGATGTCAGCCACGGAAGACATTAGCTTTGGGGCCAGCACCAACGCCAGTTTCTTCCTTGGATGATGACTGTCAGGCCAGCGCTCATCCAATGCTTGCTTCGACCATGCCTCCACCGTCAACCACCAAAGCTGAATGTACGAGGCTTTTCTGATGGATGTGATGCTATTCATCTAAGTCAGACCAATGCAGCACCAATGGTGCCGGTTGCTGCTGCATGCGTCTCGCTTGGATGACTGTCAGGAAGCGCCATGGTGGTGGAGGCATGGTCGAAGCAGCCATTGAATTGCATTCCTGATTTCAAAAGCTTGGACTTGAACATGAAGGGGAATGAACGAAGTCTAGCATGGCCAATACGACCTTGCTACCGCAAGGTAGTAGTGGCCATGCGAGACCAACGGCGTTCGCTGCTGCACAGGTCTGGCTTGGATGGGAAGCATCTTATTACTAGGGCTCTGCTGGTGGAGCTCAGCTCATTGATCAATGCCTGGACTTTGAGCTTTTAAAGCCCCATGTGTTTTGGCGACCCCTTTGAGCACCAGCTTTTCTGGTCGATTTCCCTGTCCATGTTGGCCAAAGTTATCTTGGCAACAAAAAGACATCAGCGACAAGCTGTGTGGAATCGAACGTAGGGCTTCTGACTTTTGCTGCTGATAGTGAGTAAAACAGTCCGTCAAGCTCACAGATGTGCTATATGCGCTGATCGCATTTTTTGGCCTGATCTTGTGTTTTTTACATTTTGATTGATTTAGAGCTTGTCATTACGCCAGGGATGTTCACCATCACTGCCAGCACGCGAGTCTAGCCCTCAGGCAGAAAAGTGGTGATTCAGCTCTTCCATCGGGTTATTTTGAACGTGCCATTTTTTCAATTTTTTCATTTTTGGGCATTAGAAAATTGGGGTTCTGCAAAAGTTNAGGGTCTTTAAGAGTTGCCTGCCCGCAGGCAACGCTTAAGGAGACCAGATGGGCCATCGGGGGTTCATTCCTGAGGGTCTTAAGAGTTGCCTGCCGGCAGGCAACGCTTAAAAAGCCAAATGGGCCATCGGGGGTGCATTCCTGAGGGTCTTAAGAGTTGCCTGCCCGCAGGCAACGCTTAAGGAGACCAAATGGGCCATCGGGGGTGCATCAGAGGGTCTTAAGAGTTGCCTGCCGGCAGGCAAGGCTTAAGGAGACTAAATGGGCCATCGCGGGTGCATTTTTCAGGGTCCAAAGAGTTGCCCGCTGGTCGGCAGGCAACTCTTAAGGAGACCAAATGGGCCATCGGGGGTGCCTTTTCAGGGTCTAAAGAGTTGCCCGCCGGTCGGCAGGCAACTCTTAAGTGAGCTTTTTCATTTCTGCAGCTGATTAGCCTCAACTCTTCACTTTGAACACCATCATGGTTGTCAAACATCTAACCATCATCAATCACACAAAAACCTAACCATCTAACCATCATCAATCACACAAAAACCTAACCATACCAATTTCAAAAAAATCTGCTCTTCAACCAAGTAATTTTTCAACATTTGGCACAAGCAAAAGCACGGGTGAAACAACGCGGAGCTGTGATCCCAATGGCTGATGTGAACCAGATCACCGTGGAGAAAGCCATTTCAGTGCTTAAGGGTCCCATTCCGCAGGCGTGGCACACTATCAAAAAAAGATAAGGCTGGCTGTTATGGTACTGACATTTAGATTTTAACTTATTTGTCATTGTGGTTGCGCTAGGTCCGTTCAGTGGTGGTTTGCAAGTCTGTCTATGGCTTCTCGCCGGTGGTTGGGCTTCAGCGCTACCTGCCGCCTATGGACCTTTGCGAAGTTCAACCAAATGAAGAGCTTGAACGCTTGTTTGTAGTCAAGGAGCACCATTGCTTTGCAGACGCAGACAAGTGGTATTGCAAGCAGAAACGCTGCCTGGTACACCCTGGATACCCTGGAGTGCTTTGCCCGAAGCCGACAGTTGGGCAGGTTGATGCGATGCTGTACCATGTGGGGCCTTCGACAGCTGACCTTTCCCAAGCTTTGGGTGACATCACAGCATTGCAGCCAAGGCAGGGTCTCTTTCGAAAATCTTAAACAGACAGTCTGGTGGCTTTAATTGCATAACTTCTGCAGGTTTGCGCTCATTGAGACGACCCTGTCCTCGTTCTCTACCTCGGATGATGATCTCTTCGAGGTACACCAACTAGATCTTTATGGCCGAGGTTGTTTGGAGAACCTGGTGCTGGAGTCGCCGACAAGAGCGTGGCTGCTCGTCCTTCCGAAAGGGGGGGAGGCCCTGGCATCGAAGGTGAGCGAGCTCGCTTCTGAAATCTTGATGTTGGTGAACCAGGCTTTAGCGCATGACTGGTGGCACCTTTCCAAGGCAGGGGTTAATTAAATTTAATTGAAATAACTTTTTTGAACAATTTCAAAGTTGACAGGTGCCAGCCCATTGTCAAAAAAATGATGGTTGTGCAGGATCAGCGGAAGCGACATCACGAAAAGCCACTGAATCAACAGAAGTCGAAGCAAGATCCAGATGGCAGTGCCCCTACAATGGACGATGATTTGTTGAAGAAGGTCAGCAAGCTCTTGCCGAAAGACTTTGTGCCTTCAGACTCGAAGCTGCCTGACAGCTTTGCATCTTCTGTGCTGCCTAAGGCGCAGAACAGTCAGGCTTGCCTGGCCGCTGCCCATATCTTGGGAAACACAGCGAGGCCGAGCAATGGAACCCTGTTAATAGAGGCAGGAAGCATTCCCAAGACTCGCCCATCAACGTCCATGCCAGCCTTGAAAAGCACATCCCAGATCTTGATGTCCTCTGGTCGTGGCAAGCTTCGCTGGGTGTTGGCAGATGAAATCCTGATGGCCTATGGGTTTGACCCAGAGATTGTGACTCTTTCCTTTCTGCCACAACGTAGTCGTGGTATGGTGCTGGTGACTTGACTGGTTTAATTTAATTACCTTTCTTATGTTTGCTTTTCGATTCTGTTATCATGATTTGGCATGACTGCTGTTGCTTTGGGTTTCCTGGTATCGGCTATCTCAGGCCAACTTGGTCCCAAGCACAGTCTTTCTGTCGGTGTGGCTGTGCTGCCTAGCAATCCTTCGGGATCGCGAAGGACGAGTGCAGTGATGGTTGGTCCCTGGCAGATGGTTTTACCAAGAGATGGTTGGCAGATGGTTGGCAGTGATTGGGAAACCTATGGTTGGCAGTTCGTTGGCAGTGATAGCGTTTGGGAAACCTATGGTTGGCAGATGGTTGGCAGTGATTCCTGATTGGGAAACCTATGGTTGGGAGATGGTTGGCAGTGATAGCGTTTAACCTATGGTTGGCAGATGGTTGGCAGTGATAGCGTCTGGGAAACCTATCCCCAATGGTTGGCAGATGGTTGGCAGTGATAGCGTTTGGGAAACCTATGCCTAATGGTTGGCAGATGGTTGGCAGTGACAGCGTCTATGAAAGTACCTCGGATTCGGATGTGACGCGGAGAATTGATAGCGTCTGACTTGGTGAGATGGTTTGAAAAAGATGCAAGTTGGCAGCAGCTGACAAATTGTCTTGGTCCATGGTTCAAATCATCTTGTCTTGGTCCATGGTTCAAATCATCTTGGCCGCTGGTCAGTGAGCCATCCTTGTCAGTCATAGCTGCATCGGCGTCTTAACCAAGCAATGATAGTCATTGCCTTTGCCACACGGTTGCCTTGAATCATCATGGTTGCATTTGCCATTTCAACACGAGGCTGTTGGGATGGCCGACCCTTGGTCCAGCTCAGGCAGGGTGCGCGAACATGCAGGAAGCTGTTGGTGTGCAAGCATGTTTGTGGAAGCTGGGTTCTGTTTTCTGTTCCCGAACATCAGATGACATGATCAACTGTTTGAGTTATTGATCATTTAATTTGCTTCGAGATTCTTAAGGGCTCAAGCATCAGCTTAGTTTTTGCCTCAGCCAGTCAATCATGGCAGAAGAGCAATCGCCCACAAAGCGGGCGGTTGAAGATGCCGGTCCATCACGTCGAGTGAAGCAAAAGACATCATCAGATGCTATCAAGACAGGCAAGTTGTTTACGCACCCAACCCACAAGCTGATGGAGGCAGGGAACAGAACAATAATTCGCACTGCTATTATTATTATTGATGATTCGCACTCTCTGTCACTGCATTGACAATGTGACCAGGAAATTTATAAAACAGTGGATCCCTACATCAAGTCAACGGAGGCAGGTTTGTCCTTTGCTGGCTTGCCCTACTTTGACGGGAAGGAGTACGAAGCTTGCTTGAAGCAAGCTGGTGAGTACCAATGCAACCTGACAGGAGATTTCTTCCAGAATCATTGCTACTGCCACTCTTTCCCTTGCAGCGTGGGCCGCTAGATTGATTCTGTTGTTTATTGATTTTCTATTTTGATTTTTAATTTTAATTTAACTGGCCCTTTGTCCTGACTTGTAGTTGTTCAACTGCTAGTCAATGGCAATCAAGGCCAGGTTGAGCGCATGAAGGAACACATTGCGAAAATCAATGAGGAAAGCGAGAATTTCCGTTGGCCAGCTGCAATTTCGATTGCGGCAGGCAACCCTTCGGGACTGCCTGTTAAAGGGAATGTGCAGCTTCTACACAACGATGTGGTGTGGTTTGGCTTTCTGCACTACTTGGCCGATGTGATCAAGGAGAAACTCACCAAAAAGATTATTGCATGCAGGCATGCGCTGAGGAGGGTGCAGGTGCGGTTCATCCTGTGTGATCAAGGCGTTGACCGAACTGAACAGAAAAAATGGGAGTTAGAATCCACAACGGCTTCCGTTGCCTCCAACCAGACTTTGCGTGGCTGGAAGAGAATCTGTGGCTTCGGTGAGATCAGGCAAAGCCTGAAAGAACGGTCCATGAACCATTCTGCTGAGGCAATCAGCGCATGGCTTCGTAAGGCCTGCGTGGACATCTCAGTGAAGAACTTGTCGTGCCTTCTTAGTGTCTTGGCACTTATTGTAACTTATTAAATTATTATTGTATTTTTCGCTGAAAAACAGACAGTCTAGATTATTTAGATTTATTATTTTTAGGGTTGTCATAGCAAGGAGTGTATGACAGGGTCACAGCTGCTGGATCGCGAGTGATGGTGGCTCTGGAACAAATGGATTCCCGTTTCGAATCTTCCCATTTCCTTGCAAACACATCGATTTTGCAGTTGCTGTGTGAGCGCACCTCCACACCCAAGAATCTCTTGCTCCAAAACTCCTTGCTGGCATGGGTCATTTGCAGTCTCTCTCACAGGGCCTTGATGGAAGATGATGGAAGGCATGTGGTTCTTTCTTCCGCTGCCACCCGTGTTTCTTGGTTATATTACATTTTTTTTAAATTTTTATAGAAATAACGCACACTTTCTTACGACAATCTAACTCCATGTGATTGCGCGCAAGCCTTTTTTTCAAGGATGAGATCATCAAGCAGCTTGGATGCGAGCTGGCTTTGCGCCGGGTTGTTCACTACTTGAGCAACAAGTTAGCCAGCAAAGAAGATGCCAAGGTGCGCCTGTGTGATGCCTTCGGCACCTGGACCAGCTTTCAGGATCATTGGAAGGCGTCTGAAGAATTCCGGAAGGAGTTTTTGCGCAATTGCTCTCACCGAGAAGCTGAAGCTTGTGCTTTCGCTGAGCTGGCCATGGAGGGCTCTCTATCGGTTCACAGCATTTTGCTGGAAGCAACTTCGGAGAACTTCTTGCAGCCAGCAGAAAGCATTTTTCAACGGCCAGAGTGGGTTCAGAATCAGATCCTTGACATTGAAGAGCTCATGAAAGACTCGCTGCCTGATGCAACCGAGGATGCCGCTCAAGAGGCTGCAGAGAACAAGTTGGAAGATGCATTGGAGACTACGCCGCAGGAGACAAAGGAGACAAAGCCAGTCCAAATGCCATCCGAAGAATTTCCTGAGATTCCTGTGGCAGACATGGTGCAGGCTGAAACCAAGGAGAGGCGTTCGTATTTCAAAATCCTCGACATCCCAGAGTGGGCGGAAGATTTGCTTCAGAAGGTCAGCTTGCCAACCTTTGAGCATTGCCTTGCCCACGCCAAGACATGTCCAATCCCCAGTGGCCCAAGTGATGATTCAGATTCATGAGTTTCACCGCACGCAAGTGATGATTCATGCCACAGGTTTGCTACTTCACCGCACACAAGTGATGATTCATGCCACAGGTTTGCTTCACCGCACACAAATGATGATTCATGCCACAGGTTTGTTTCACCGCATCGCTTGCTGCTGCTCAGTTGGCTCAGATTCAATTTCGGTGATTGATTGGCCTACCCCGGGGCCCCATGGCGCCGAAGGTGAAGAAGGTGAAGAAGGTGAAGAAGGTGAAGAAAACGCCCAAGGCAATGAAGGCGAAAAACAAGAACAAGCCGAATAAAAATGAGATGAAGGTGTCGAAGAGCAAGGCCCCAACGCCTAAACGGAAGGTCACAAAGCCAATCACGCGAGAGAAATTCCGTCTGAAAAGTTTCATTGACAAGTGTTTGTATCATGCAAACTTGGTGGTGGCTCCTAGCCTCAAGACAATCTCCTTGGCAACAACACATTCTGGGCACCTTGGTCAAATTAATTAATTTTGTTAATATTTTTCTCCTTGACAGTGCAAATAGATGATGAACGTGTTCCCCAAGGTCTGGCATGCCTTCTGTTGTCGCTGAGCAGATCCTTGGCAGCTTGGTGCAAATCTCCAAAGTTTATCAACTTTTGAATTTCAAGTTTTTAATTTCTCAAGTTCGTCAATGAGATATCAGATGGATTGAAAACATGGGTTCAGGTGGTGCTGGAAGCGTCGAAGAAGTTCTCGCATGCTAGATTAACCCAGCAGCTGCATTTGCTTTGGAAACCAATGCGGCCCCCAAGCACATCTTCCAGGACTCCACCGCACTGGTGGATGACTCGGCCTCAGCTTGGTGCTTTAAGCATGGAGCCCGCTGCAAGAAGAACTTTGTGAAGAGGATAGATCTTTATATTGCAGGATTTTCCTGCAAGGCCAATAGTTTGCAGAATTCGGAGCGCTTCACCAAGTCGCCTTTGGCTAGTTCCCACTATGAGAGCTTCCTGGACTGCACCCGCTTCATCCGGAAGTTCAATCCATTGTGGGTGATCTTGGAGAATGTCACTGGGATCAGCCTTCCCACCTCCAAGGGTAAAACTGATTCGGTTCTTGACCATGTGATGAAAGAGCTGCATTCAGTCGAAGGGTACTTATGGCGATACGAACACCTGGACTCTGTGTGTCTACCTGATAGTAGACCACGAGTTTACTTCATTGGCACCCGTCAGAGCCAGCATCACATGGATAAGGCCTCAACTTTGCTGTCAGAGCTGAAGGCAGACTGTGAGCAGTGTCCGTGCCATCACATTGATGGGTTCTTGTTACCCAATCCTGAGAAATCACCGTTCTTTGACCCTTGCATTGCAGCTTAAGGTTTTTCAATGATTTTCTCAAGCTTGGACAGCTTGCTCTGACCTGCGTTTGTCCAGGAAAGCTTCGATTCGGATGATGATCTGCAGACTCTGTCTGAGCAGGAGAAGGAAGAGCGCCGTGCGTGCTACATGGTGGCGTTGTCCAACGCTCGCAAGAAAGCATCAGCAAGATCTTCGAACAAGCTGCAGGAAGAATTTGTCCTTCCACCAGAGGCTTCTCGAGAGTCCAGGTTCATGAAGACAGGGTCTGCATGGTTCAAATCACAGCTGGACATCTACGAGGCCATGACGAAGCAGATGGCAACATCGGAAGGGCCATTGCTGACGGACCCACATCCTTTAGCTGATGTGTCTTGGAGCTTAGGATCCCCCAGCAACAACAACCACGAACATACACTCAAACTAAACCAAAACCAACCAACCAAACAAACTAACAAAACAAAACAAACAAAACAAAAACAAACAAAAACAAACAAAAACAAACAAACAAACAAACAAACAAACAAACAAACAAACAAACAAACAAACAAACAAACAAACAAACAAACAACAAACAAAAATCAAACAAACAGCAGCAAAAAAGCTGATGAAATGTCGGGATTCTGCCTGACACCAGGACCACAATTATTTGATTCTATCCCCCTACTATGATAATAATACAGGGCATTGCTCCATCTATTACACCAAGGGTTTGCGTGTCGAAGACACACTCAACAACATCAATTGTTAAGGGGAACGACTGTTTCTTAAAACCTCCCCCAGTTTTTGGCAAATTCGAAGATTTTCCAAAATCATCCCCGTTCCATTTCAAAAAATGTTTTGATTGAACCCCATTGAACAACTTGGTTGGTTCGTTGGTTGGTTGGTTGGTTGGTTGGTTGGTGGTTGGTGGTTGGTTGGTTGTTGTAGGTTTGTTGGTTTGCTGCAGGCCAGCTGCTGTCCAGCAGCCCTGGCTGTTGTTGTTGTTGTTGTTGTTGTTGTTGTTGTTGTTGTTGTTGTTGTTGTTGTTGTTGTTGTTGTTGTTGTTAATAAGTTTTCAAGCGTCAACCCACCATTTTTTTTGGAGGCTCGTCACCATCTTTTTTCTTTTTTTGGTGAATGAGCAAAAAAAAACGATGGTTGCACTCTTGCCGGGTGCAGACGCTTTGGCGCATCCCTTGAGGCCAACGTCCAATGATTTTAATCATTGGATATGAGAGCAAGACAAATGGGCTAATGTGCTTGCTCGGGGATCTGGCGGGGCCAATTATAATGCACAGGTAGCAGTCATGCAAATGTGCAGGTCCCTGCCTAGAGCCAAATTTGGGGAGGCCACCCGTTTTGTCCAGGCTTCTGGTTGTTTGTCCATAGCCTATGACTGCTGACCAGCAGACTGCTGCTGTCCAGCAGCCCTGGCTGTTGTTGTTGTTGTTTGTTTGTTTGTTTGTTTGTTTGTTTGTTTGTTTGTTTGTTTGTTTGTTTGTTTGTTTGTTTGTTTGTTTGTTTGTTTGTACTAATGTTGTTTGTTTGTTTGTTTGTTTGTTTGTTTGTTTGTTTGTTTGTTTGTTCGTTTGTTCGTTCGTTCGTTCGTTCGTTCGTTCGTTCGTTCGTTCGTTCTTTCGNTGTTTGTACAATGTTGTTTGTTTGTTTGTTTGTTTGTTTGTTTGTTTGTTTGTTTGTTTGTTCGTTTGTTCGTTCGTTCGTTCGTTCGTTCGTTCGTTCGTTCGTTCGTTCAATTGTTCGTTGGTTTGTCATGTTCATTCGCTCGTTGGTTCGTTGGTTTGGTTGGTTTTGGTTTAGTTTGACTAATGTTGTCATGGTTGTTGCTGCTGGGTGTTTTGCCCAGGGGTCCATCTACCTCCTTCTTGACAGCAATTGGTAGTAATAAGTCTGGATTTATTTCCATCTACTCAGGTTCCGGGAAATGGCCATCATCCAAACTAATTATTGCTCCATCTACTTCAATATCTGATAAGAATATTGATTATTATTAATTATTATGATAAGTAAGAATACCCATTATTTATAATAAGAATACTATTTATTCGCAGACTCTGGCAGATTATGTTATGCATGTGACTGATGCTCTTTGCTGCTCAAAGTGGGAAGACACGCCAACGTTGACCAACAACTAACAACAGTCGTCTTAAAAACCAACGACCAACAATGGGCATAATTAATGGGACATTATATTTTACAGTCCAGTAACTATGGTAACAAGATGAACCAGTCACACAACAAAACAATAGCTGATGTGCACGATGTGATGATGTGCACGATGTGATGATGTTTCACAACAGTTTTCACTGTGACTGCGTTGGTTTTTCTGTCTTCGCAATGGCTCAGATGGTTGGACGAGACCGATGTTTGCTCTGCAAATACATGCATGGTGGTGCAGGACGACGCTATGAGTGGCTGGTGCTCTGGCGCTCCGGCGCTTTATCGTTTTTCCGCCAATCAAAGAGTTGTGGCCATAATAATTGGAATGTTTAATGTTTTTGTTTTTGTGTTTTTGTTTTGGTGGGTTGGGCCGCTGGCCGCTGGGCCGGGCACTGGGCACTAGTCGCTGGGACTGGGACGTTGGGCCGGGCCTCATTATCTTGTCATTTTCTTGCCCATACCAAGGAGCAAACATTTCTATCTCGAGAGCCAGGGCCATTGGAGTGCAACCACAGGAGATCACTTCCATGTGCACAACTTCGCCTGCTGCCCGCAACCTGGTGTCCGTCGCCATGATTTGCGCTTCAGCAGACGCTCTGCAGTTTGGCCAGGGAATTGCGTACCGTGTATTTCGACAGTCAGTTTTTTCACTTTTTGTTTTCAGTGTAAACGTTGAGACTCCGTGTTCGCTCTTTGTTCTTTGTTTGCTCTTTGAATTTGCCTGTCCCACTTTGGTCAGGTCTATGACGCCCCGGAGGGGCGTAGCATCCTGCTTATGTATGAGTGGGATGCAACGGAGCTCGAAGTCTACAACTTCTGCTGTGCCTTCAGCAGGATGATTCAGACGCTTCCCTGAGCCCGAGCCTGTGACGGAGCCCCAGATTCCTGTTTTTCCGGCAACTTTCAGATCCGAAGTCACATCACATTTGGGGTCTCCAACATGTCACTGGAAGTCTTCAGCAGATGGGAACGATGATGGATGATCATCGTGGAAAATTCTTCAAGCGGATCTTCTATTTTCGCCTGTGGTTTCATCAGCAACGAGCAAGGTGTGGGAAGTTTTGGTGCTATGTACTGTGGACACCTGTGCCTATGCCATTTCTGAACCCACCAAGCCAAGGCGCTATGCTGATGTTGCATAATTAATCACTGATTTGACCTGCGTTTTAAGATTTTGGAATTGAACGAAACGTTCTTGAAATCCAGAGACTTTGGATGTGAACGAAACGTTCTTGAAATTGTGATTCGAATCAAACGAATCTGCCATCAGAATCAAGCAGCAAAAAGCTGCTGAAATGTGAGGACTCTGCCATTGTCACTGCCAAAAAAAGCGACCATCATTGCACTGTATTATGTCATTTGATTCTATCCCCCTATACCAAAGGGTTTGCATGTCGAAGAAACACTCAACAACATCAATTTTTAAGGGGAACGACTGTTTCTTAATTCAAGTTTTTTTGGCAAATTCCAAGATTTTCCAAATTCCCCGTTCCATCTCAAAATGCAAAATGCATTTGATTGAGGGCCATCTACCCCATTGTGCAACTTGCTTGCTTGTTGGTTGGTGGTTGGTTGGTTGTTGGTTGGTGGTTGGTGGTTGGTTGGTTGTTGGTTTGTTGGTTTGTTGGTTGGTTGTTTGTCCATAGCTTTGTAGCAGACAGGCCAGCTGCTGTCCAGCAGCCCTGGTTGTTGTTGTTGTTGTTGTTGTTGTTGTTGCTGTTGCTGTTGTTGCTGTTGTTGTTGTTGTTGTTGTTGTTGTTGTTGTTGTTGTTGTTGTTGTTGTTGTTGTTGTTGTTGTTGTTGTTGTCGTTGTTGTTGTTGTTGTTGTTGTTGTTGTTGTTGTTGTTGTTGTTGTTGTTGTTGTTGTTGTTGGTTGTTGGTTGTTGGTTGTTTGTCGTTTGTTGTCTTTTTTGTTTTTGTTTTTGTTGTTGTTTTCAGTTTATGTTAATTTTTGTTTTTATTTGTTTGGTTTTGTTTTGCTGAATTGTTGTTTGCTCTCCTTGCCAAGGTGAGCCAATCGACCAACCGCGGGACTTGTATGGTGGATGGGCGTTGTCCGACCTTGACAACAAGCAGCAGGCTGTGGTCCTTTAAACTTCACCGGTTCCTCTTGCCAGAAGAGTTGATGCGGTGTCATGGACTTGACGGCTACTCGTTCAGAGGCCTCACCAAAGCCCAAGCAAGAGAGCTGATTGGCAACTCGATGTCAAGCACCACGCTGGTGATGGTCTTGGCGGGTTGCTTGTACGCCATGGACCGCCTAGTCAAGAAGTAGGCGTGCGGCGTGGGGTTGAAAAAAAAGACCATGCTTAGCGGCCGCCTGCCCTCCATGCACCCATGCAGCTTGCCAGTTGAAATGTCAACCATGACAAAACTTCCCAGTGTCAGTGTCTCGGAACTTAGGTGCTGACAAGAGCATTGAGTTGAAGGTGAGGGGAGACCTGGCAGCGCAGATTGTAGAGCTGTATGGCGCTGAAGATGAAGGTTTTCTTTTCCTGTGCGACCCGAAGCGACACACCGCCATGGAAAACTTGAAAAAGCTGGCCCCAACCGATGCTTCGATGCTGAGAATCTTGGGAAAGGCGTGGTTTGAGACAAGTGAGGAAAAGTGCCTATTCAGACCAGATAAAGACTTTGCGTGCATGTTTGATGCAAGATCTAGCAAGGGGGCAGGCTTGATCGCAAAACATGTTCTGAAAGTTGGAGCGTCCTCAAAAGTGCTTCCAGCACGGGCAGCTGTGCCATTGAGATTGATGCACCACAACAGAGAATTTGGCAGCAGAGGATGGGCACGAGCCCGCAAGAACAGAACAGATCCTTGGCTTTCAGTCGAAGATGGGTTTGGATTTTGTTGCGCAAGGCATCCTGCTGTCCAGTAGGGCTTATTTTTTGTTTTTTATTGTCATAGTTAGTAAACTATAAAAATGGCAATAACAATAATTTAATTATAATAATAATCATAATATGAATAATAATATTAATAATATGAATAATAACAATAATAACAATAATCACAATAATAATAATACTAATACTAATAATTAATAATACTGTTAATAATAGTACTAATACTAATAATAATAATGATAATTAGAAGTAGTAATAATAGTAATAATGATAATTATCATAATACCGTCACTGAGCGCCGGAATAAGGCCATCACTTCAACTTCTGTGGATCCATTGGAGACGTTGTTTTTGGTTGCTGGGAAGGAACGGTTTGCAAACACTCCACTGAAAGAGCGGACCCATGTGGATTTGCCGGGTGACAACTCTGCTCGTGGGTGGTCAGGCATCAGCCTTGTGTCTCCACAAAGCCAATCTTTGTCAAGCGTGTCGAAAGAAATGAAAGACCTCATCTTCAAAAGCGCTCATGTTCATGTGACCGTTGATGAGGAAGACAAACTTGATGATGAAGAAGATGCACCTGCTGAGAAGGAAAATGCAGTCCCCATTTGCCCCTGGGAACAACCTGAAGAAGTGTTTCTTGAATTGTTCAACTGCTTCGGAAGCTTTGCCACCAAAGAGAAGAATGACAATGTGGCCCTGATCGTTGACCTCACCCCTGGGTCTGGCCGAGCATGTGTTGCAGCAGCGCGTCTTGGCCGTCGCTACTTGGGATTTTGCCACAATACCCTCCATGCGGAGATGATCCGTGAAAGCGTTCCTAGGCAGAATGTTAAAGTTCAACTGACTTTTATGATTTAATATTCTTCTGATTGAGCCATTTGTTTTATCTTTCAAACATCTTTCAGCCATTTGTTTTATTTTTCAGGTTGTTTTGGCCCAGCTCATCGATGTGATGTCCGGGAGGGCCAAGAGTGGCTTCCCAGGCCGCAAAGTTCGCAAGCTTTCCCGTGAAGCTTCCCTCGGTGGACATGACGACGCTCATGGTGCTGCGCCTTCAGATACAGCAGACACCAATGGTGACAGGGCAACTGAAGTCGCTAGTGTCGCTCCTGCCAATCCTGAAGTTGATTCCTCCTCAGATTCTGAGCCGGAGTAGTTGCGAAGCACTGAGCCTGAGATCGCGGGGCGAAGTTAGGTTTTTGAAAGCAGCAGTGGAATGTGCCAATGGACACTGCGCAGTTGTTCAAAAAATGCGATTGATTCGTCTAATTGAAAGTGGAGTTTGTTCAATTATATTGTCCAGCAGTCTCGTTGCTGTCCAGCAATTCTTGCTGCCCAGCAATTTCATTGGTGCTCAGCAATCTCATTGCTGGCAATGCTGTCCAGCAATTTCATTGCTGTCCAGCAATTTCATTGCTGTCCAGCAATCTTGTCCAGCAATCTCATATTGCAGTCCACCAATTTTATTGCTGTCCAGCAATTTCAATTTATTTTTGAAGTCCAGCATTGCTGCGCAGCAACTTCTTTTCAGGGCTGTCCAGCGCTGTCGTGCATTCAGTTGATGTGAAGAAATTGCATGCCTCTCCAGGCGAGCACGCAGCCGCAGAGGACTGCTGTAACATTTGCCTAATAATAATTAAGGCATGTGGTGATGTTCTTTCGAATCTGAGGCATAATGTGAAGCATTTGGAATTGGAATTTGATGCCTGTGGTGAAGCTGGCACGGCCCAAGATGGTAGATGATCAGTTGATAGTAGATTTTTTGCGCCCGCAGCACTTCGCCCGCAGCGACCCAAAATGCTTGACCATTGACGCTTTGCGCCCTGGGTGCTGAGCTAAGTCCGTGACAACATCATTCCAGGGTTCGCAAGAAACAGGATGTCTGAGACATTCGGTTTCTGTCAAATCTTGGACCGACAGTCAGTCAGTAGCACTGAGTGATGATGTGTGGCGATGTGACCTGAGGTGTAACCCCTCCAACATTTCATACGAGAATGATTTGGACCATTGGAATTCTTGCCAAGAGGCACAGACATGCCCAAGATGCAAGTTTGAGAAGTGCTTTTTTGGAATGGTGAGAAAGGGGCAGATTGCTGCTTATTCCTGTCGAGATGAGTTGGCTTGGCGAAGCAAATTTGTCTTTGTGCATCCAGCTTTGGGGGAACGAACTTGGCTATGCCCGAGGCCTTACAGCTTTGGGGGACCTTGGGCTATTGGCTGTTGGCCCTGCATGGTTTTTGGCGGCAAGTTCTCTTCAAGCTTCTCCAGAGCAGAAGTGAATTGCACAAATATGATCCAGATCACCAACATGAAACTGCATGAAACTGGCAAAGGCCATAGGGCCGCCCTTGCGGAGATGTCCCGGCAATTCCAGCCACTTGGAGCTGATGTGTCTGGGCCAACCTACAACAACGACATCCCTCGAATTGAAAAGTTCCATTTGGCTGGGACGATAGTTTCAACTCACGACTCTTTTTCTGACTTTGGTGTGTACTGCAGATCTTTGGCGGTTTCCTCAGCTCTGGCCACATCCTTGTCAACCAGCATTGGTGACTTCAGCGCCAGGATTTGCAAGCAATTGGTTTCCAGCTTGGCGGCTCCTTTGCGTGCTCAAGATCAGCTCATTATGAAATTTGCGTTTTGGCATGAAGGGGTTGGTGTCCAAATGTTTAAGTCTTCCCAAACTTCCCGAATTGGCTTGGGAATTCTTAATTAATACCATTCGGGCTTTGGGCCAAAGTTTGGATTTCTTATCTTGAGAAACCACCGCAAAGCTGTGCTGGTCGTTCCTGATGGACATGCTTGCCATCATTGTCATCGTACCTGTAAGAATTGAGTTCCCTTTCATTTGTTTTGATTCTGCTAGGCTGTGGCTGGAAGCTTGGCCCTTGATGCTCGTCAAGGAGTCCTTCTTGTGATTGGCCGTTGGTACTACCGCAGGCTTGGAAAAAACTCTTATGGCTTGCCAAGCCAAGGCATCTATGAGCACTTGCTTGGCCTTGCCGACGACCGGGGCGGTGGCGGGGAGCATTGCGCCAAAGCCTTGAAAGAAGCTTTGGAGTCAGCGTGCATTATACGTAGAGGGCGCCGCAATAGAGACGGAGTGACTGGTCAGCTAGATCAGCTGGATGCAGACCTGCTCAAAAATGCCAAGGCAAGCTTAGCTGGAGCTAATTCCAAAGTTTTAGATTAATTAAATTAAGAGTAGTTTCAGGGCAGTGCTAGTTGGACACAGTTGATGCACAGGAGGCTGTGGTGTCCATTGTTGCTGATGGGGGTCCAAGCGAACAAAGTGCGATCCAACATCTTGCTGGGACCTATTTCCCCAACTGCAATCTTGCCACGAGAGACCGGTGCCATCGCACTCGGTCCATGCTTAAAGGCGCTTGGCAGCCCTTGAATGAGATGTGTTCGCATTTGCTTGGCATTTTCACCACAGAAGAGCAGTCTCTCAGCCGTATGATGAAGAGCCCTGGCCGCAAACGATTTTATTTCAACAAGTTTAAATTATTGTTCAGTTATTGTAAAGCTTACCGCACCGAGCTGCTGTGGCAAGGCACTCTACCAAGTATTCCAAGATCTTTCAGGAATGCCAGCTACAGGTGGGCACTGGTTTTTCCAAAGCAGTTCGCAATTTCAGCTTTGCATTGCAGCGCTGGGACAGCCTGTCCATGCCTTTGCTGAAAATCTTTCAGCTCTTGCCGGCTGTTATCAACTTTTTGCAAACACTTACGTCAAAAGGGGACCGTGATGATGGGATTTGGGCAAGGAGTATTTTGCAAAAACTGACCGGCCCCAATGCTTTCATGGATTTGGTGTCAGCAGCAATGGCCACTGATGCCATGCTGATCGGCCAAGAGCTTCTAAGAAAGGATGACAAAGAGGAGTCCAGCATCTTCATGAAAGCGTCGGAGGCTTTTGAATAATTGGGTTTGCTGAAAGAACTTGTTTTATTATTATTAGTAAAATAATAATATGTGAGTCTACCGACATTAAGATGAGGCACGGGGTTCTCATTTTGTTTGTTGCATTTTCCGGAATGCAGGCCATGCAGACCTTGCACAAGATTGATGTTATGTTCAAGGAGGGCGGCATCTTCCACGATTCCTCTGAAGGGTTGGTGACTCAAAAGGCAATTGCTTGCCTGAAGGGCCTCGGAATGGTGACCTACTTTGATGGCACTCGAGAAATCGCTGTAAGCCTGCCAGTGCCAAAGTATTACAAGACAGCCATGCAGGAAAGAGCAAAAATAATCCATGATGTGTTTACTTCTTTCTTCAAGGTGAATTTCCCGCAACATGACATTGTTAACGCCTTTGCGTCGCTGGACCTGGATTTGAAGCTTGATTGGAAAAGTAGGAAAAGGTTAGTCTTCGCTTTGGCTACACATGAGGCTATGGACGGTGAGCAATTATGGCAAGAACTTACCAGCACCAGCAGCGATGATGGTGGGGATGCTGCGCCAGCTCTTGGCTTGTTCGGCCGAGCAAAGTGGCACTTGACACAGGATTGTGCTAATTCTGCTGCAGCTTGGTTGAAGACATTGGCTTCCTTAAAGAACCAGCAGCGGCCGCTTGCTGCAAGGCTCATCCGCAAGGCGCTTGTCATCCAAACTGGGACAGCATCCGTGGAAAGGTGGCTCAACCAGATCGCCTTGACGGAGATGAAACACCGAGCAAACTCGCTGCACATCTACAACCTTGAGAGCGCCGTGAAGCTGAATGTGCAGTCATGCTTCGGTCGCCGGATTGGCTGCCGATTTGACCCAAATAGCATTTTGGAAGGCCAACCACAGCATTGCAAGCCCAGCCGATTTGGAGTGGCAGTGGCTGATGCTTACAGAGAGTGGTTTGGAGAGAAGTCGACACCGGCTCGCCGTGGTGTTCCTGGCCATGGTGATAGGCCGTCTTTAGGCTTCTTGCACGCTGCCAAGAGTGAGCGCTCAACCACGAATGTGCTGAAGAATCACAGCAAGGCAATTGGTTTGGCCATGTCCGCTTCCACCTCTAAATCATCTGGGAGGACGCAGAAAGAGAGACTCCAGGATATGGTCAATGCGGTGGATGAAGTGGCTATGGCCCGAAATGGGGCTCCAAGCTCCAGTACCGTTGGGGCTGCTTCAAGTGCATCAGGCAGCAAGAAAGCAAGAGTCGACAGTGACAATGGCGACAAATGTTTGGGAGGGATTGAAACCGAAAAGAAGGAATCGGAGAAGGAAAAGACGGAAAAGGACAAGAAGAAGAAGGAAAAGGATGATAAGAAGGAAAAGGGTAATAAGAAGGAAAAGGATGATAAGAAGGAAAAGGACAAGAAGGAAAAGGATAAGAAGGAAAAGGATAAGCAGAAGGACAAGAAGAAACATGATGACAAGGAGAAAAAGCGGAATAGGGCGGAGGAGTCGGAGGAAGAAGAAGGCCCAGGCATGAAAAAGAGCCGGGCGCTTGCAGCAGAGGTGGTGGAGCATCAGCAAAACATCGCAGAGGTGCAGCTTCGGGTTGCCAAAGAAGCAGGGCCAGGAGAGAAGCCAACATATGTAGACGCCCGTGGTGGCTTGAGCAAAGGCTTGACTTTAAAAGGTGCCAGAAGTTCTTTAGCTGCAGCTCCTTTGCGCAGCTTGGGCGTCAAAGTGTTTTTGCCTTCTGATGTGCCGAAGAAGACAGACTGCAGCCGTTTCAAAGCTGTTTCTGACGCTCGGGCTGCAGATGTGGTGGTGGTGAAAGATTTGGCTGCGGGTCTATACACGCCAGAGTCTTTGGTGGCCCGTCTCTATGGATTGCGTGTAGTTGGCCTTGAGTGGTATGAGTCCAAAGGAAGCAAAGGGGAGACGGTTTGCTATGCGCCAGCCTTCCACTTTCATTTGCATTTGTGGCTGAGTCCAGCATTTGTCATGCGTCACCCCGAACATTGCCTGGTTCTGAAGGAGGAGGTGAGGCGGCTGACAGGTTTTGCTAAAGCCCCTGGCCACCTCCACATTTATGAAGGAGAGATGCCAGAAAAGCCACCTCATCCGAGATTGTCTTACTACTGCGACCCGGCAGCTTCAACGCCCAGAGTTCTGACTTTGGAGGGGCTGCTGGCCAGACTTTCATCTGTTCGAACAGAGCTGCGGACCTGATGCGCTAATCTAAGTTGAAGGTGAACAAAAAAAGCAACCGCAAAAAATTATGAGAATTTGCAGCAGTTCAAGCAATTCAATGACAAAGATTACCCCCGCAAACACGTTGTCAGCAGGACCGGGTGCGGGGCTGCTCATGCGCTGTTGCCAAGGCGTGGTTGCTTTTTGCAATAGCAGCTTCCGTGATTTCAAAATCAATCCAGTAGTTTGCTTGATTTATGTGCTGAGTGGTTCTAGTACTGCTGTCAAGCTTTATTTTACACCAGGTGGAGCTGCTGCCCAGCAGTGACCAGCCGCATTCAAACAAGGCGAAAATGTTTTATGGCTTCAAACAGCCGTTTACATGCGCCAAATGTATGATTAAGGCTCACGCGAACCTCGAGCCGAGCACATCAAGCTTATAAATTTTCATAGCAGTAGTAGTAGGTTCAAATGCGCCTCCAAAAATTCGAAGCCCACTTCAAGTCCACTTGCAAATTACATTTCAATTACACCTTGCTGGCTTCAATGGCATTTGGAAATTGCTGTATCTAAACACTGGGATCGCTTGCCAACTGTGCAGGTTGAAGCTGTGACAGGCTGCTTTAGAGCGAAAGGTTTGCCGGAAAAAAGAGTGCTGCCACACTGGCATATCAAAATTCCATTTTTGGTTTGCCAGATAGGGTCTAGCAGCAATTTAATACATAGCATTTTAATTACTTATTTATTATTCATAAATTCTGCCCCCCCCCCGTAGGGTACTAGGGGGCAAAAAATATTATTTTTTGCAAGCCTTCTAAGATTGGCCAAGTTTACCTACATTTGGTTTACCTACAGCTAACATCAAATCAACCAAATGTATGGCAAATCTACCAGTTCCCATGGATGAGTCATGGGTGGGCCCCGTAAGACTCGCTTAAGCCACTCGCTCCAAAAGAGGCTTGGCGTGACTTTCACGGCATGTGGATCTCAAAGCATTTGTGCAAAGACAGATTGAGGCATGGATGGAGAAATTGGGAAGGCCTCTACTTGGTATCGGATCATCCCAGGTATATATCGTATGTTAGGATGGGAATTCCCCCCATTTATTTTTGCCATAAAGATCGGCCATTTTGGAAGGGGTCGTTCCCCACGACCCCAGGCATTGGGGACGAAGACTAACCATGGTTATAAACCATGTATCCTAAGTGGGATGATCCTCCAAGTAGTGGTGGCGGTCAATGGCTCCTGAAAGTTACCTTCCCAAAAGGAAAGGATCGTCTTCCAACAATCTATTTTCATCTATTTTAATTTTCAGGCGGCCGGGCTATATAAGTTAAACCTCGGGGATGTATTTGATGGAACGTTCGACAAATTGTTGTTTGAAACCCTTGGCCAATTTGGGGATGCAGCCAAACTCAGGTGTGCGTTGCAGAGATTTTTTAGACACAACCTTCGAAGTACTTCCGGGTCTTGTAGGGTGCTCTCGCAAGGGGGTTGGCGGGTCAAGCATAGGTATGTGCCATGATGATATGATGCTAACTTGGGCCCTAAATGTGCTCGAAGCAAACTATATACATCTATATACTATATAGATTGTATTAGCCTGCTGGAAACTAACTGATATCCTTTTCCCAATTTTGTGTCGATGATTTTCCTTGACATTCTGGTGGGAATGTTGCAATTGCTGCAATTGCTACCATGCGACTTTTCTGCAGTTTTGACGGACCGCGTTTTTGACGGATTGCAAAACTTCACGTTTTTGCATCGGGCAGGGCTTTCTGCCATGCATGGCATGTGGTGTCCTTCCATGCCACCTTGCGACTGCATCGTTGGAGTGGTAACTGGGATGGGTCGGGATGGTACTGGTTGTTCGGTATGATAAGGCTCCAGTTTTTGCCATTTTTCTTGTGGGAAGGTTGGTAGGTAGATATGATATCAAATGAAATGATCATAATTGATGTTTAATATGGTTATGTAATGTTATGAATGATCATGGAATCAATGAGAATCTGAGTATATCTTCCCAAAGGAATGGCAAGGCCGTATGTGATTTTCCATGTCCCATGGTATTCTCCTTCAAGTGAAAGAGCACGCAGGAAGATGACCTTTCAATATGGTGGGTGTATGTCCACGTTCATGGCCCGTTTTGGTATCAGTATCTCAGTTTATATGACTGGAATCCCAAGGGCCTTTCTTTACTACTGTGGGTAGGGATGTCAAGACTTTAACTTCATCCAATTTTTGTTGATTTCGCTGAGCACCCTCCGAAAAACCTAGCCCACCTGGGAACCTGAAATTTTACGATACCAAAAACAGCCATCCAAAAAAAAAGGATATACATGTGTAAAAAAACAGCCATTTTTCGGCATACAATTTTTAGATTTGCGTGTGTGATTTCGGAGAAACCATGCATACTCCCAGATCCCGACCCATCACCCTGACGTTCCCAGGTGCAGCTGAAACCTTGGAGCTTGGTCTTGTGACACGTGACAGAGTGTGGTTGTCCTTGGTATTGAAAGCTTGGAGATCTATCAAAGGTGCCAATATGTTGTCCAACGTTTCCGTTGGATGCACCGTTGGGGTTGTTGGGTTTGGGAAAAAATTGATTGATTTAGGTCGGTGGGGGAAGAAAAATAGGTGGGGAATTCGCTGGAAATTGTTTGGGGATGAGTATTGTGTGTGCAAGGCTTCCAAAATTTGTTTACCTACCTATACTTTGCTCGGAGCGGCCAACAGCATTGAGACACTGTGAGTTTTGAAGCACCAAATATATGAAGTCTTGTGAACTGTGGAAGTTTTCGGCCACCAGTTGTTTATTTCGAATGTCAGCTTATCCCATGCGATATGCTTTCAAGTACTGTATCTCAAGTTTTTGCCTGCCAGATTTCTTTCATCAGATCCAACTACTTCTCAGTGAATCCATTTGAACTTCTGGTGTCCTTCACGATGGTTGACATTGAGTTTTGCTACGAATGACCCTCACTGAAACCAACAGTTCTCCCCTGAAAATGGATGGTTGGGAGGTCCGATCCTGCCATCGGCCTGCTGAAAGGTCGCACCCGTCGCCTAAAACGGCACTCCATGGTGGCGTTTTGGCGCTGTGGTGCCATGGGAATCAAGAGCGTTTTGCACTTATGGTGAGGGATCCCAAATCTTCGGATACCGGTAGATTAGATCACTTCAAGATGGGCCCCCGGCCCCCCGGGCCTAATTAGTTATAAATAAACTTAAATAAACGGCCCCTTTAAATGGCCTTGTTTTTTTTCATGGCTATATAAATATAGGATTATAAACCTATAAGTGGAGTTAAAACCACCGAATTTATAACTGGTTTTTGGGTCCATCTTGTTGGGTACTAAGTTGTTAAATTGCCGATGCTGCGTTGTTGAGGCGACTTCAAGTGCAGAAGCTGCATCAGATTCACTTAGCACACCAGACATGCACGGAGGCCGTGGAAGCTGATTTCGTGGTGATTGAATTTATAGGAAATAGCGGTTGTGTCAAATCAATTGAATATTCTTCACTTGTTGGGATTTTTGTTTGGGCAACATTTAGTCACTTTTAACCCATGACATTCCAGAAAAGTCTGGTTTACTTGAAGTTGCTGGTTGCATTTTGCAAATTCAAAGGGGTTCCAGGCTGTTTCAACATCTCTCCATTTGTGCCTCGGACCCGTTAGATTGGCTTTCTGTCAAGGTACGCATGCGTTGCGTCCATTGGCATTGTCATCAAACCATCAAAGCGATGATGATCCTATGCTTCTTTGCCCTGCGATGTGAAGCTTGTCACAAGGTAGACAAGGGATGTGGATGCGATTTCCATCCAAAGCTTCAAAATTTCCAAGCCCATTGAAGACCTCAATGGTCAATGTTATTCGATTTTGCTGTTTACAAATATTTTCACCGCTTTCATCGCCATACACGCTGAAATGTACTTGAAAGGATTACCTTGAATCAATGATTCATGATCCAGCGAGTCAGTATGAATGAATTCATATTTTGGCCCAAGCTATTCGGCACGAGCATTGTTCAAAATCGCGCCAAGCACAAAGCCGCTGCACCTTGACAATTTGAGGTACAGATTATTTTTACGCAATGAAGCTTCTTCTTGTGATCTTGCAGCTCAGCTTGGTCTTTTGTGCCAACTTTCTTGAGAGTGTGGCACCCACTGAAACCAACCTGGTCAAGTCAGAGGATGATGACAACACCGAATTGGCCAGGATGAAGGCCACCAAGGAGGCTGAGGCGGGCACCGAGAATGTCGAGACCGAGGAGGAGACCATCTACCAGGAGGAGGACGAGAAGGATCTGGAGACTGCACCCACCGGGGGTGATGAAAGTGTAGAGGCTGAAGAGAAGTTGATGGCCTCGTCTTCCGAGGACACTGAGGAGATGGACAGCGAGGAGATGGAGGAGACAGAGATGACAGAGTCAGGTCCCGAGGAGATGGATGACATCGACAAGGAGGAACCTGAGGACATGGCGTGATGAGAAGCAAGGCGGCGCTGTGCGCCACTGTTGAGACGCAGTGGATCCAACGCCAGGGTGACAAGCAGCAAAAAAATTAAATGAGCGCTTCCCAAAGTCATTTCATTATACATCTATATACATCTACTCCTCTCATCCCCACAGGAACTTCGCGGGAACCTGTGAGCTTACGCCCCACTATACTGTATTGACAGGTCCATATCGTATCTATGCTAACCTACAATGTCAAACGCTTATAACGGGGGGGTCTACATTGCCACTGCATAATCCCCCCAAGACGTTGCATAGCCGACTTCGATGGCTCAGGATGCATTGGCTGCAAGGGCCCGGAAGACACATGCGAGGCTTACTCAGGTGCCTTTTACACCTCCATTTCTGAGGGTGTTTGGATTCCAATGGGAGTCGACTTTGAGTCATTGGAACGCTGATTGCATCGAAAGGCAATTTCGAGGATAGATGACCCATGTATTGACATTTGATGAAACGATTTTGTAAAAAAATGTTTGGCATTTTTTGTTGCACATGGGAGAATTACATGAATTCAATTGACGTGTTCATGATGTGAAATCGCTGTTGCCATTTCTTCAACTTCTTGTCAGGTGTGGACGGACCAATTGCATCAAGAACGTTTGGCTGAAGAGACCAGGCAGAGTAAGTGCTGTGTGGTCGATCGAGGCCTTTTGTTTTCAGCTGTACCCTTTGGTAAACTAACATAGCAATGGAATATCCCCAATTTGATAGGAAATATTACATCTTCAAATGACCCGTGTTCCATTGCTATGTTAGTTTACTGGAGTGTACCTCCTTCTTTGCGATGACCTTCAGGATTTGTTGAATGCTACTGGCAACCACCGTTTTTTTCGGAGAAAGTTGCGACAGGCGACAACGAGCCGCACGCAACTTTGAGAAGGACTTTGTCGGTTGGGATGGCCTTGAGTTTACAAGCCGCAAGGGTCACTTCCCAGTAACGCTTCACAACATTTGGGCTGAAAACAGGCGAATCCCCTGGCGTTTTGTTCCGGGTTCATCACACCATGTTGCCGCGAGTCCAAGAAGATCAAGGCATTTCATGAAAGCAAGGGTCCCCCGAGAAATCTTCACCACGGTTGGTGGGCTGGGAACCCCCCACCCCACACACATTTTGTTGTTTTTCTCCGGCGGCAGTTGTTGATGCTTCGGAATCCATCAGTGACATAATATGATTTGTTCAATTAAACAAAAAATTGATACCGAACACGTTTTAAAGTCTCAAATTTTCCAAGATATGTTTAGAATTGTTTAGATAATTTCTAACCACTCATATTTCCAAACTGCTTCAAAGTGTCTTATTAAAGTCACCGGGCATGAGATTGGAGACCCCACATCCGGTTGTGTGTCACCAGGAGATTGGTCAATTGAAGGCACGCAGTTTTAGCGATGGACGCTTGGGCTAGGCGAAGTTTTCCCGGAAAGATGGTCAATGGCGGAATTTCCCAGCGAACAAAATGAAAACAACATTCTTTTTGGCACCCCCAAAGAAAAATGGCATTTTTTTGTTGAGGATGTTTTGTTTTTCCACCTTGTTTTGAAGATGTTTGTTGCTGGCCATTCAATAGGGAAGATGTGATTATGGGAAATGTAGGGTGTAGTTGGCAACCAAAAAGGCCCCAGAAAATGACTTGTAGATCATCATTTCTGTGGGAGAATGTGGCACCTGGTGTCTTTCAGGTCTTTGATTTGGGGGCCTGTGCTTTGGAGTTCACTGCAAATATCAAAGATCACTCCTCATTGTTTCAAACTACATCCATATCATATCACTATATAGCCGTCTTAGTTACAATTCCACCGTCTTATATCACTTTAGATTGTAGGATATGCAGTACATGTACGTATATATAATGTATTTGTTATACTAGTTGTAGATTGTAATTGATATATGTACAGTATATATATATATATATGTCCTTTATGTATCAATATCCAGGGTGACCCCATCAGATTCCCAGCCCCCGGTCGCCGTGCAGCATGGCATAATGGCAGCCCCAACTGAAATTAAAGCGTAGGCATAGACCGCATTATCAAGGTAAACCTTGCACTCGGATATGGCTGCCAATTGCTGTTTACAATGATCATTCAGAAGCTGGACCCAAGTTTGTTTAAATACCGGCACCAGGTCTTCGTTTTTTGCTCCTTCAAAAAAACTTTTCCCAAGATAGCCAGCAACATCAACAACATGTTTTGCGAAACATGATCGAATCCACTAGAAAGCGCAAATCTCCCTTAAAATTCCTAATCTGGTTGACTTAGTTGAGTAAAAACACCTAAACCAATGGCCAAAAATCCCAGCCAAAAAGGTACACTCCCATCGGAACTTGCGGAAACGAATCAGGAAGACTTCAAGCCATGAAGCGCTTGGAACCCTTGGCTCCTGTCCCTGAAGAACCATTTGTGACACCGGAGCCGGTGGCGGTGGAACCTGTTGTGGCAATGGAACCAGTGGTGTCCAAACGGAGGAACAACTCGTTGCGTGGCTGCGGGGATAGGGGAGTTGGGAGAATGGCCTGTGAGTTTTCTTCGAAGCGCATTTTTTTCCACAAAGTCGTGGGTTGTTTCAAGAATCGAAAAAAATTGACAAAGAAAGACGCAAAAAAACTGCCCAAAGAGGTCAATGTTGTTTTTCTACGTGCAGTTTCCTATCATGAAAAAGCCCATGGAAGAACGGTCGCATTTCCCTGGGGGTTGTCATCCCAAGGCCCCCAACGAAGCTGGCGCCAAAGTTATGCGCTGCACGCTTTTCGGCTGAAAGATGCTGGGAGATTTTCGGATGACCAGGAGTTCCCATGAAGCAAGAGAGGGTATACATATGTAGGGAGGGAGAATGATAGACAATATATTTTGTAAATATTTTGGATCATTTTAGCAATTGATTATATGAAAATGTCAATGGATTGTGGCCTTTTTTCCTCCCATCTAAGGCTCTGTTGTAGTATTAGATCGTGGGGATCAAGGGCTTTTGGAGCTGCTACAGAAACGAGGAGACAAAATGGTGTTTGGATGGTGGACCCGTTGATGCCAACGGAAGTGTAGTAGGGGAAACCTCTTAAAATGGCAACAGTTCAGCAATTTTGAGCATCGTTTGTGAAGATATTGGGGGCCAGTAGGTTTTTCTATCCATTTCTGAGCATTTTTCTGGGGCTGGTGTTGAACTGTGAGATCTTTGAATCAAATGGAAAGTGCTCGTGGCAATACCTAAAGGTTCATTATTTGGAAGGGCCGGTCCAGGATCCTTCCGGAACATGAGGTATCAATTGTCAATGTGTTATTTGTATCATTTTTATTCTTCTCAGAATCGAAAGAAAATTATTTACATGCAGCTACATGCACAAAAAACAATTTGAAGAACAAGCTGAAGCAAGAAGTTTCAACATAAAGGCATTTTTTCGCTGCAGGAGCCATTGAAGAAACTCTCAGTTTGCACACCTCAAGGTGTTGATTTGCTTGGGCAGGATGGATGGAATGGATGGAAGGGTCTGCCCCAAATATGCCGATGCCATTAGCCAACTGGCATGGGTTTGTTCATGGAACAGCAGCTGAAAAATCGTCTATAGCTATCGAATTTGAGCAATGGTGAGGGGTGGTGCCTGTTGATAGTGCTTTTTTGGCCATGAAGACTTCTTCGGATATGTCAACATGTTATTTTTCCAATGCAAGACTCAAAATAGATACTTATCATTCTTTTCATGTATATGTATAGCCCTGAGATGTCGTTTTGAGTCGCCAGGCTTTTGAAGTGATACATTCGTGGCGAGAATTCACAACTTTGTTCATGCAGAATTCATTTCTTCCAAGGATGGGATGGGATGATTTTCCATTATTTTCCTCTTGGAATCGCTGGATGTGCTTGGTGTGAATATTTTCATTTTCCTATCAAAAAGATGGGACGCCAATCCGGGCTGACTGTAAATAGATGGTAAATGAATATGCATTGATTTACAAAGAATCGAAACATGAAATATATATAATACATCAACATATAGCAATTGATAAATAATTCGGTTTTAATCAATTTAAATTATTTATGATTATTAAATATGTTTTTTATTACTACATAAAAAGCGAACGACGACAAAAGCGCTTTTGGATCCCGAAATCACGTAAGCATGAGTAACTCCTAGGGTGAAGTAAGAAATATATCTTTGGCTTCATCTCTAATCTGGCAAAAAATCAGGAACTTTCGGCTTATTTTAGGGACGTTTTCAAAGAGACCCTATAAAATTTCCGGAAATTTTTGTACTTTGGATTTTATGTTGAATCTATTTATTTTGGAGAAAAAATTGGCAAATCCTTACCTATTAGGTGAGGGTTACTAGATTTTATACAAATTTATCTCCTCCTCCTTTTTATCCTCCTACTTTTCTCCGCATCTAAACTCTTGCAATTATTTGCGTGCAGTGTTCGTTACCGGGCCTCGACAATAATTATTTGAGCCCAGAGTTTTTCTTTTATGCCAGAGCAAAACATTTGATGTGACTTGATTGTTATTTACGAAATAATATTCTTTTCAGAGGTAATATATAATCCTTGCTGCTTGGGCACACTTAAAATATTTATAAAAATTAGATTGCGAAAAATTATTTTATTTTAATTTCGGCACTAAAATTCCCAATTTATAAATCCATATTTTATTTACGATTAAAATATATATATGATTAAATTATTTTATTTTATAAATAAAAATTATTATTTTTATTTTTTTTAAATAAATT
>DF239427.1:0-33265 GCA_000507305.1 Breviolum minutum Mf 1.05b.01 | reverse complement strand
TTTTTTTCTTTTAAAATAAATTATATCAATTTATAAAATCATATATTTTTTTTTATTATTAATATATTTTTATTTATTTTATTCAAATTTCATATATATTATTAATATTAATTATTATTATTAATATCAAATTTATATTTTATTATATAGATAGATAAAATTATTATCAAAACATCTTAAATATTAATTAATAATATCAAATTAAAGAAATATATCTATTTCTAAATTAAATATAAAATTATTATTATTATATTAAATAATTAATAAAATCTAATGTATATATATATATGAAAATAGTAAAATTTCAAATCTATCAAATTTATATATAGCCTAGTGTATATATTGTGAAAGATATTATTATTATTATTGAAATATAATTTATTGTAATTTAATTAATATTGATTAATAGATTTTATGTTGTCTGTAATTCTACGGCTTCTGGTCTTCTGCAGTGCTCAGATTCAGAACGTTCTCTTGGTTGGCAACCTGTTCGGCTGTACACAGTTATGGCTCCTCAGACTTTCCCATGTCAGCGCGGGGTATAACATGCACATTGTCACATGAAACATATGACAAGAAGCACAAAGTTTGCTTAGCTAAAATCAATCCAATAAAACAAGGATTGTCTTTGAAGAGGCCATGCGTTTCGGTTCATCCATGGACATGTATGGTTCCTACCTTCCTACATCGCTGAGTTCCTTTTGAGATGGGAAGATAGGAGTGAAGTCATTGACATCCCTTCTTCTAACATCTTCTATGGCGATCACATTGATTCTCGGAAAGCCGATAAAGAACCTAAAATCGATTGACCATCCAAGTCTGCTGCTTGGGGTTGTTTTTTCAAGTCGTACGTGGCCATTCCTAACGACTCCGCAGCCTCTTCGAAGCTTCACCATCCACAATAGCGCTGCTACAGACACGAAGCCAGCCTTAAGAGGACACAACCCATCACACAACAACAAAACTACAGGGAGTTGTCACCAAATGGCATGAAGCTCAGGGGGATCATGGATAACCAACATAGCAAATATTGACAGGTTGTGTTTTCCGATTGCAAATGAACTTTTTACAATCATTTTATGTCCCACGAATCCTATCACTGCAAAATGCAACTAGTGCCCTTCAGAATATTTCCAAAAATGGTACCATCAAACTGATGATTTAGCTGTCGAACTTCAAGCCACATCCAGTAATACTTTGAAAAACGTAACCTTCACGAAAATGATGATGTCAAGTTTACCTACATCCCAGCTGTCTCCAAAATGTTCACCATGACATTCCCGTTTTCCCAGCGTCGACTTGGATCCCGGGATCCCCAACAGCACCATAGAGGCAGAAACGGAAAACCATCACTTTGGTCTCTGACGCCATGGGCACCTGGACCGATGATTTTAGCCAGGTCGGTAAATATGGGTGAATTTATGTAAACTTCGTGGGTGCTTTATAGCCAATGCCGAATGAAACATCAAAAAAACGAGGAATTCTGCGATCGCAAAATTTAGTTTGAAACAATCAACTACCTAACCTTGAGCGGTAATTAATCATTGGTCTAGCATAGGCCCGACAAGCTTCCGGAATAAGAAACAGGTGAATTCTTATCAGATCAATTGTCTCTCAGTGGGGTCTCTATAGAAAAAACATGAAACAACTACACCATTTTATACCATGGTCAGATTTGAGTAGTTTGCAAATGTTCATTACAATGTGAGAAGTGCAGGTGATCTACTGTTGGACACCAAATATACTTAATATACCATGTGCAGCCTTTGATGGTTGAATGATGTTCCACCACGATTCACCAGGATTGTACATTCATGTCGTAAGATTCTAAGTAACTAGTAGAAACTGAACGAAACTGATGTGTTTCACGTCACGTTTCGTGCACATCCGAAATGTTGTCTCCACTTTCACGCATCCGGCAACACGACATCCTAGGTTTCCGTCCAAATGGAGCTTTCTGGGGGTAGCATTCCCCTTGACATGACCGCCCACAGCATACCTCCCAATGGGTCAATGCTGATCAACCTTCAACCTTGAAACAACAACCATCCATCTGCCCTTTCGCGGATCTGAAAGATCTTGAAAATGAATGCGTTTGTGACCCTCCTGCTAAAACGTGGGCAAATCATCCACAACACAAGACGACAAAATTTCCGCTTTCACATCTGAGCACATCCTCGCTGTATCATATATATAAAAATATATATTACACAATTACACAATTCGCTTAAACTTCTTGTGGTACACCAGGCAAGTCCGAAGAAAGCTTCCAAGTCACCATCAAAAGCCAGGCCTCTTTGACTTCTTGGAGTCCTTCTCCCACGCAATAATCCCAAGTGGTGCGACCACAACTTCCAGGTTCCACCTACCAAAAGTTGCCAACAAAAAAAACGGCACCACCATGGATACGACAGGCACCAGCCAAACGCACCTGACACCAACTGACAGGGTCTTCCTTGCATGCTTTATGGCAGCCATGCCATGCCATACAGCGATTCCTCGGATGATGACAGGAATCCCCATGGGTAGGGAAGGCCGTGGCGATTCCCAACCGTTGGTGATTTCAACCAACCCATTTGAAAACTATCAAAATTGAAATTTTCTCCAAGGATCGGGCTGGAAATAAAACATATTTGAGTTGCCACCACCTAGCTACAAAAGTAAGCCAAAAGATAGAAATGACATATATTCTGATAGCTACAAATCCCGAACAAAAGAGAAGCAAGCAGTCAAATTGATGTCAAAGTGATTTTTACCATGAATTGAAGGATATATGAAGCACAACAACAAAAACTTGCCAGGGATTTGTTGTACCAACTATTTCCTGTTTCGGTTGGTTGCGAAATCGTTTATGTTGGATTGCCGGCTATCAAGGGTCTTGCAACTGCCCTTTGGTAGGGGCAATGTTGATTTTTGAGGGTAGTAGAAATCAAAACGAAAAAACATCATTTTTCTTCTGCCGTGGCCTCGAAGACTATTCAAGTGGATCCATGACAAGTCAACAAAAGTTGAAGAATGGTGATGCATGGTGCATATTCCTAGTCTTCTTCGAGCTGCTGGCTAGGATTCCATTCAAGCAACCTATTCTCACTGAACGGATCCTCAAAAATTCACCACCACCTCCCTTTTCTGTCTGGATTTCCCTGGAACAAATGTCCCTCCCAGAAACCTTTCCTTGTGGAAAACCCCTCAAGTTTTTCTGGCAGCCAAGAAACTGCCAGAAACCCTTGCAATACTTCCACCTCCTTTTGCACCTGGCTGTGGGTTGGTGGGTTTTCCAACCTCAGCCTCACCCCCCGAAAAGGAACGGCGAAAGGAACCTGAAAATCACCCCTTTGGAAAAAGGATGTTCATCTTCCAAACTCCACCAAATTTGGAGGAAAATTGCTTTCGAAAAGGAAACACATCTATAAAGCACCGCTAATTTTGGGGGTTCCATAGTCTTTTTTGGTCTGAAAACCCTCTGGGAATGCCGGAAGGGTAGGTTTTTTAGGCCATGATGCAATTCTGCAGCATCTATGGTGATCCGAGTGAACGCACATGACATGCAACAACACATGGCAATGGGAAATGACTTCCACCATCCTCAAGTCGGTATCAAACATGACTCATTATAATGACAGGTGTTTGTCTTTACACTGTAAAAGCACCAGATCTGAAACACACTAAAATGATGAATATAAATGGTCAGCACGTTATCATTTGGCTGCCTGAAAGGCCCTCCTCAGTTCTTCCCCCTTTTGATATTCGTCAACAGCGGGTGAATAAGGTGCATCCAGAAGGCATATCAACCTTCAGCACATCGACAATTCCCTACCGTACAAAATGCCTAGCTAGAAACATTTACACCCCGGAAAAAAACTAAGATAATGGAAAATCCACCATGAATAAAAATGCATCTATATTTCCAAATGTTAGGTGATTTTCCAGCTGGCCATGTTAGTTTTTCCTGGGTGTCTATAATTACACCCCGGAAGATTAACATGCTTCACCTGAGAATACAGGCCCCCTGGAAAAGGATGTTCTTATCTGAACTAAACCATCATTTTCAGGTTCTATGTTAATTTAGTTGGTGGTTTCAACCCCTTTGAAATCATATTAGTCAAATTGGATCATCTCCCCAGGTAGGGGTGAACAAAATAAAAATATTTGAAACCACCCCCTAGCGATGATTTACTATAATCCCTGTATAATTGGGTAGGAAATGTCATCCCTTACATAACCCAACCAACCAACCTAGGAAAGCCTATCATCAATGCCCATCCTGCCCATCCCATCGAACCTGCATCCCTCGGAGGTTTTGAAAGGGGCACATTTATCACCTCACTGGCGAAAAACTGGCAAATCCAAAAAAGTAGTTGCAGCTTCTGTTTCTCTTGGGGTTGTTGGTTTTGGTTGTCGCTGGTTGTCGCTGGTTGTCGCTGGTTGTTGCTGGTTGTTGCTGGTTGTTGTGGTTGTTGTTGTTGGTTGTTGTTGGTTGTTGTTGGGTGTTGTTGGTTGTTGTTGGTTGTTGTTGGTTGTTGATGTTGTTGATGTTGCTGCCCAGCACAACCTCAAAGAAGGCAAGGAATACGTGCAGCCGAACCCCTTAAAATCCTGTTCATGACCGGAATGCTTCACCACCGGCAGGATGTATGAAACCCTTGAAATGATTGAAATGTTGCGTGACTTCCGTCATCACCAGTTTGAAGAAAACATTCAGCCGTGATGATTTCTCAAACCGTTTTTTGTTGCTGTCTTTGAGTTTCATATCTTCAGCTTCCAACTATCGCAGGAAGCAAGGTCTGTTTGGTGACAACAATCTTGTGCAAAACAAACTTGTCGAAGATTCCACTTGAGGAACAAACATAGAACTTCATGATGACATCATTCATCAACCCAATTTTCAGGTGAATCTCGGGGGAGGTCCGGGGAGTTCTGCCCAGAACACTCATCTCAGCCAATGGTTGTCTCATGCCAAGGATCTGTTTGGATGAGCTTGTTTAAGTCATATCCCCTAAGTACTGATCCCTTTCAGAAAGGATTTCAAGGATAGTTTACCAACGAGTTTGAGACCACCATCCAATCATTAGTTGCTCATCTTTCCAGCTATATCGCAGACTTCCTTCAAAGAACTCACTACAGCATGTGCCTGTTTGTTCTGCCTTCAAACATTTCCACATGATTTTCCACAACATCCAAAACATGCTAGCATCTTGGTACAAAGGTACCATGAAACGACAAAACATAGACACTGACGAGCCGAGAGTTCTTGAACAGTGCGAAACTCAGCAAGCCTATGCCATCCCTTCCGTTCCACCCATTCGGATGGTGCCTAGCAATTTCCAGGTGCCATTATGACACGCTGCCATGGGTTGTCCATCCAACCCCAAGCCGCAAGTTAATGGTACCAAATCTGCCTGCCAGAAGTTTCCGGCAGGGGTTGTAAACGAAGTCGTCGTAGTTTTCGTAGTTGTAGAAGTAGTAGTTGTGGTAGTAGTAGTTGTGGTAGTAGTAGTAGTAGTACTAGTAGTAGTAGTAGTAGTAGTAGTAGCAGCAGCAGCAGCAGTAGTAGTAGTAGTAGTAGTCGTAGTGGTAGTGGTAGTGGTAGCGGTAGCGGTAGCGGTAGCGGTAGTAATAGTACTAGTAATAATATAAAAATTAAAGTAACAATGATAATAGTAGTAGCTGCAATAGTACTAGCACAAGCGCTTGTCTAGTAGCCGTACGAATAGTACTGGTATTTTTGTAGTAGTACTAGTAGGACTACTAGAAGTAGTACTGAAAGCAATACTAAACGATCACATATCTCTTGCTAAATGTACGGTTCGTGTAGATACGTATCTGAACATGTTCGGCATTATCGCGGACCTATGTGTAATAGAAGCCATACGATTGAACCACACCTGCAGCCCAATTACAAGTAGGTTTACGAGGACCTCCACCTAATAACTGAAGTCTGAAGGTATAAAACCGCTGAGTTCAGATTTCCAATCACTATCTCATGAGAGGCGATCCGGTCAATGGTCTTCAAACATAATTTTTTCTTGGCAAAAATCCTCCAAAACATCTTCTTGGAAAAGAGGTTATGGGACAACCCATCTATTTTGACAATGAGAATTGATCTAAAAAATTGAAATTTGAACTATCTAGTTGGTGGTTTCAACCCATTTTGAAAAAAATGCTCATCAAATTGGGAATCTTCCCCCAAAATTTGCCACCAACCAGCTATGTACTCCAGGTGATCATTCCCAATGTCTGATCCAGTCTCAACCAAAAGCCTCTCTTACAAGCAACCTAAAATAGGGATGATCTGCCAGGAATTGGGAGATATCTACAGAACATCTGCCAGGATGCTGCATTTTTGTACATGTATTGAAGCCGGTACATTGGGCGATATGTTCATCTTATATCTGCGTTAATTTATTCAGTAAGGTCCTTGGACACTGCTATACATAACTTAGATTGTCGGTTTCAAGTTTCAACAGTGGTGACTTCGAAGATCTTCGATCGAATCACTGGGCAAAACCTACAGAACTTATACATCATTTGGGTACTCCCAAACATGAGGGTCCACTTTGTTCAGATTCTCGTATGCTAAACCAACCACATGTTGTTTTTTCCGAGCAATTCCTTCCCATCGGCACCTGTCCAGTGCCTGTGAAGTCCAAGTTCTCCGAATCATTCATGTGGATTTGATCCTGTCTTTGCTTCCAACCAAAAAACTGTAGAATCAATAAGTGAGTTGAGTCGGAAAAACAAAAAAACGGAGCACTTGGCTCTAACAAAATGAATCAAACAACATCTACAATGGATTGCTGAAGAAGATGATCACCAAATAACTTGATAATTTGATGAACTCCAATGGCAATCGCAAGAAGGTGGTGGTCCATTGCCGTGAACGTTGAAAACAATTGTGGTCCATGGTGATATCTGATGGTTCGGGCTGATTCGGAAAATGGCCAGTAAACTAAGGACACTATCATGAAGAATGGTTAAATGGATTAATGTCCGAACATCCATACATTACATACATACAGTACATTAAACATTACATTACATACATTAAAAAAAGCACATACATGCAGAAAGAAAACATACATGCGTAAACTGCGTAAATGCAAACATGCAAACGAAGAAGCAAGCAAGCAAAGAGGCAAGTGTACGAACATGCACACACACACACACACGGAGGCAATAAAGAAATAACCAAACATAAGCCAGAAACAAAAGCAACAAACCAAACGTTTAGATTGAATGAAAAAGAAAACATGCATTCGCGGGTGATATCATGTTTGTGAATGTGTTGGAAGAAAACATTCTCGGTGGGGCAAGGAAAGAAGCCATTGGTACCTCAAGCTACAGACATGTTTCTCAACCACACGCCAGGTGATGTTGCAACACTAAGTACAGAAGAATCATCCAATCATCCATCCCAAAAACCCCGCCTCCGTTTTGAGAAATGTACTATTATGTACAGAAAAAAAAGAGATAGAACTTGATATAATCATAATACCCTCCCAAGCAGTCCTTCCAAGTGTCACCCAGTTGCTCAGCTAAGAAGTGCTCCAGATTTGTACATATCACTTGGCATCCTCCTTCAATACCTCATGGGATCCACGGTATGATTCCTATGGCATTGATACTGTTGATGGTTCTGAAATCCGGCGAGAAAACCACCTGGGTTGCAAAAAAAAAATGTTTAAATAATGTGATAAGCTACATTGCAACTGGTGCAGGATTTCTTCCATCAACAGTATGTACTGGTAGTATCTAATAATATGTCTAGATCAGCCGATCATCGTTTTGGCATGTGCAGGTGTTCATATCAGAATTTCACCATTCTTGCCAAAACCAAATTCTCTGACCTGTAGAAATGATGGCTTTTTTTGGCCCACCGGTTTTCAACGTTCAGTTGGCTGCCGATCATAATTTGAGGGTTGCCATCGATGGATACAGGGATACAGCATTTCACAAAATCAATTGGACTCTTTGAGTCGCCAACACGTTGATGTTACCTTTCCTTTTAAAAGATTCCCTCTTTTCAGGTGCTACTGTTGATGGAAGAAATCCTGCACCAGTTGATATGGTAAATATCCCATGATTTGCAAGGTTTCGGAATCCAAGACCAAATGTAGGTAAATATACCGTACCATGGATGGTATGGGAAATAACATATCGCCATGTTGAAGGTAAAATCATTAGCTCAATGAGACAGGAGTGCATCCATGTTTTGAATCAGACATTTCTCGCTGAGTAAAAATGCTACATACCGGGCAACCTCGAGCTTTCCGTTTTAAACGGCACTCTGCAATATTACTAGTTGGTGGTTGAACCAACCCCTTTGAAACATATTCGTCAAAATGGGAATCTTCCTCAACCTTCGGGGTGAAACTTAAAAAAATACTTGAGTTGCCACCACCTACTAGTAGATTCCGAGATCAAAAAAAGATATGCACAGGTAAAACCCCCTATCGTCTCCTTAGACTCTTAGACTTCTGATTCAAACGTTACGTCCCAGCTACTGTACTTGCCATCCTCACGGCAGGTGGCAAGCAACGTACCTGACGAAGATTTCGGGGGGGTTAGGGGTGATCCCATAACAGGTGGGTTTCATAGGGATCCTTATCATGGTTTATTATCCCCAAACAGGTGGGTTTATGATCATAACAGGTGGTTTATTATCCCCAAACAGGTGGTTTATTATCCCCAAACAGGTGGGTTTATTATCATAACAGGTGGTTTATTATCATAACAGGTGGTTTATTATCATGGGGTTTATCATAACAGGTGGTTTATTATCATCCGTATATGAATTGGTAGCAAAATCCCCTAGCCACCAGGTGTTTTTTCATTTAAGCTCAAGTCATGGAGTTCGGTTCACAAGCATCGTTTTTAGATGCTCCACCCTGTTCGTAGTATCGTCATCCCAACTGAAAGCCGTGACTTGTAGGTGACTTAAATTGAAAATTAATATATCCATGTTACCCACTCTCCAACTGCAAACTGAACATTGGAAAAACGTTCCGGTCGGCGGAATTGTTTCAAGAGCCCACATATATTGAGACATGCCTGTTTGCACTCCATGAAAACAACACAACTTTGCACAGAAAGAAGTACAGCTACTGAGCTACTGCCATTTGGTCAATACCTAGAAACTGACTGTAGGACGCAATGTTGCTCACAAGGGGATGTGGTAAATATCTCCTTGTGTCTATTACTAGATGTCTATCTATCCATCCCAACGATTGTCCGCTGGACAACAATTTAGCCATCTGACCCAACCCCGGACCTCCATAGCCTGGGCTGCATCGGTACAACACACGTAAGCCTTCAAAGAAGCCTCCAGCGAACCAAAGGTCGAGACGAGTTCTGTGAAAACGTGGTACTACTGTTGATGGCTGAAATCCTGCACCAGTTGGTATGGAGAATATCCCATTATTTATAGGGTTTTATACATCCCAGGTGGTGCAGGATTTCTTCCATCAACAGTATGACAGGGGCGATGTCGGTGTACCCTGACATTGTCTCTGACAAATGGCGGTAGATTTGAAATACAAGACATACAAAACATATCAAAGAAAAACAAATATATATATATATATGCATGTATCGTATACGGTCACTATGCTACTTTTTGAAACACAATACACTTAAAGATGTATATTATGTGCAGAATATGCACATTAGCGCCTGGAGTGTATATGCATCACCTAATGTTGTCACTTATGTAACTGGGCCTGCATATGCCTGCATTAACTCCGCACACAAAAAAACATATGAAGCGCAAAAAGTTCAAACCTGCTTTCTCCTGGATGAAAGAATACTCCAAACCTTCAAAGCAACTAGATTCTCTCTGGAACACCGCGCCTGTCTTGGCCAAGGTGTTATTGTACACTGCAATGGCGTTCGGAAGTGTTGGAGGTGTTGGGCACAAGGCAACACAACGACCATGAAGAACGAAGTGCCCGTCATCCTGCAGGTTGCATGGCGCAACCACTGGCCCCTGATAGTGGGAGTTGGTCTATTAACGTTCAGAGCTCGCAAACCTACAGCTCAACACATGGCATCATTCACCAAGACTGTGTTATTGACCTGGGTCTGACTTATTCATGTAGTTGCTTGAAAGAACACTTTTTTGATTCCCTTGAAACAAATTAAATGTCACTCTCGGTCAACTACCCTCCCTGAAACTAACAGTTCGCCCCTGAAAATAGACCCCTGGAAAGGGAGATTCCTATTGGAAACCGGCATTTTTATGGGCGAACTGTTAGTTTCAGGGAGGGTATATTGTGATCAGTCACGACTCTGTAGAATCACAGGGGCCCAACGGGCCCAATTATTCACCAAGCTGCGTTGGGCTTCAACATTGCACGATACTTATCCACCGTAACCTATAGCGATGTTGTATGAGGTCGTTAGAGTTCAAAAAGATGTGTATGAAAAACTTAGTGGATCTTTATGGGGCATGGCTCAAACAAAAATCAAGACACCCTCCAAAAAAAACATCAAAAAACAGAGACGCTGAGTTTCTCAAACATGCTTTGACTTGACGTAGGTGTGGGGATTCACCATGCTTAGAATCCATGGACTTGATTGAAAAGGAGTCATTTCCTTCAGGGGATTCCTACCATCACGTGTTTGGATCTACTCAAAAATGCATCTGCACAACTATTATTCACACAAACATAAACAACTAAAAATCAAATCTGGCTAAATGATATCTTTTAATATTTATCCAAATGAAAAAATCAGAAACAACTTTCACAGCCATTGGCCCCTTTAAACCTATGCTTCAAATCTAAAAGAAGGCCCCCCCAGTGTCCCGGACAAACATGGCCCCCCTCGAGCCTCGCAAATGGCAGTGACTGTTCCTTCCCGCAGGTTTAGCTAGAAAACCCGGTTGAAAAAATATAGCAAAACCCAGGGAAGGAAGCCGGATTCGTTTATCCCAAGCCATCGCTTTTTTTGGCGGCGAGCTGTTCAACTTCATTTTGGGAAGTGTATCTGATATTTCACCATTTTTGTTTTCCAAAAAAAAATGGATGCTTTTTTTTGGTTAACTTGTCATCTGGAAGTCTACCCTTACCCCAAAAACTCACACCAAAATCAAAACCCTCACCTTGACCCGCCACATCCCGCCACCATGATGTCCTTTTATTTTTTGAATATTCGATGATATATATACGTATATATATATGTATATATATTTGCATATATTAAATAATATATATTATCCCCATCCACAGACATTTTTTAACAGCGAAAAACAGCAAAATTTCCGCGACAAAAAAAATTCGGCACAACGGCACCTGTGAAGGGATCCTGGCACTGATACCTCAAGACTGTCCCAGCTTGCCAGGTGCGATTCTCTATCTCCGATGGTTCCTGGTGGGGAAAAAGAGGCGTTTTCCCCCCCGGAGATGCGCCAGGGTCAAACACAGGAAGTCTTATATAACTCCTTGATTTAAGCTTTTTTCTGAAGAATCTTCTGTCCAACATATTTTTTTTGGGGGGGAATGTTTGTCTGTTGTTGATTTGGAAGACATTGTTGGAGTAAAAATGTTGGAAAGATCAAAGGTGTTACTTTGAGTTTGGAAATCCCCACTCCTAGCATGACTTGGTTACATTCCTGAGTGAATCGTCATGGAATTTGGGCTTCGGAAAAAAACCTCCAAGCAACTCCATTACCTCGCCAGGTATAGCAAACAAAAATTAGGTCGTATAGACAAGTAAGCCACAAAAAAAAACCGTCCGACTTTCCATTATACTGGTTGGTTAATAGGGATCCTTAGAATTGTTTATTATAATCCCTGCATAAGTGGGTGGTTTGTAATCCCGTATAAACCTTGCCGCAAACAACCAGGGACCCTTTTTTCATTGCTCAAGTGAGTATCTTGAATGCTGAATGTTCCGGAAACCCCGACTTGAAGCCAAGTATTGAAGGCGGTTCCAATAGTCCCCGCATCAACCCTGATCATCCAAGGAGTGAGTTTAACATGAAACCAAAATCGAATTTAATACATGGTCAGTTCGAAATCATCATCATCATCATCATCATCATCATCATCATCATCATCATCTTTTGCCATGTTGTTTTTGAGTTTGCAACAAATTCAATCCCAAAACTTAACTTTTGTTGCCTGTCAAACAAACCGAAACCGTTTTCTCAGTTTGGACATCTTTTCCCAACATGGATTGAACATGACCATCCCTTCCTTTGTTATTCGACTTGGAACCTGTCGGTAGCCCTATTCTCAGAAACATGCTATCAAGCTAAAGCATGCGGTCAATTTGAGGAGTCTCCGGTACAACAAAACACCATTCGTTGCAACTCCCATGTCTTGTGCTGAAAGCTGACGGCGTCGTTCAAATATATAGCTGGACACGCGGCTATGGCATGTATTGGCGTTCTGTAACTTTCTATTTTTCCTGAAGGAAATTGCCGGAACACAATGATAATACCCAATTCTGAAGAAGATACTGTTGATGGTTCAGAAATCTTGCCCCACCTGACAAGAATATGAAACCCTCCAAATAATGGCACCTTTTTGTTTCCGTATCAACTGGTTTTTCCCAGATATTTTCCATGAACAGCCAGGATTCAGCCAGGTCGGTCTAGACTTGGATCATCCATTTCATCCAACCTCTAAGGCCCTTAATGAGCCAAGCACGGAAATGAAGCTATACCATGCTGTTGAAAATGATACTGTTGATGATTCAGAAATCTCCCAACCACCGTTTGGATGTATCAACCCCGTGTAAATAATGGGATATTTACCATATCAACTGGTTAGCGGGATGTTTTCCGTCAACAGTATGTTCGTTTTGGTGAGGGCAAATCATGTCAGTAACAAGCATGGGCTGGGCCCCTACTAGTTGTAAATGGAGTTTTAAAAAACAACCTATAAATGGCCGAAAATAAATGGGCAATTGTGGATATAACCCCTATTAAGTGGAGTCATAACCCTATTTATAACTGGTAGGGGCACACTTTGAGATGATATTTCCTCACCAAAAAGGCGGCTATAACTCCGGTTAGAATCTAGTACTGTAGGGGACCATCTTGTAATACACCAGTCTTTTGCAACAAACTTCCATCCACTCCAACTTTCCATCCCGTCCAGCAGGGCTTTGGCACGCGGCACCACGGGTGGACTCGGACAAATCACCTAAACACGACAAAACGCGACTCCGTAAAATGATAATCGGCTAGTACTCCAAAACTAGGGTGCCAAAAGAAACTGTAAAATTGTTCTCGTGTTTCTTCTTGTAAATAAAATTAAAAAGGATTCAACTACTGGCAAAAAAGAGGTTGCGGTTCTTGTCCCTTTTAGCCCTGAAGGAATGTTCTCTGTTGAAAAACGATCACGTCAGCCTCATGACATGCGCCTCGCCACCTCCAAATACCGTCCTGGTGGCCCAAAGGCCAGGGTGCGAAGTCTAAGACATCGAGATCAGCGGCAAACTTGAATGAATATTACATTTATATCAATACACAACCACAAAAAAACTTATCAAAACTTAAACGGGCTATGTATGTATTATGTATGTTATATGTAATTCTGAAGCCAGTCGTTTGCAACCAGTGGTTCCTTCCCAGTCTGCCAGGTTCTGTCCTTGCCGCAAACTCCCTTAATTTGCCCGATGTAGCCACGAGCACATTCATATTCAATCACCTCAAACCACAGGATGGGACATGTGCCATTTCTAATGGAAATATGTTACATCCAAATTGCCAGCATGTTGGTTTTAATTAAGACTGATCCGGTGATGATAAGGCTAAACAAGACATAATAACGCTTGCTGCTGCTGCTGTTGTTGTTGTTGTTGCTGTTGTTGCTGCCGTTGTTGCAGTTGTTGTTGTTGTTGTTGTTGTTGGTTTTAATTAAGACTGATCCGATGATGATAAGGCTAAACAAGACATAATAACGCTTGCTGCTGCTGCTGCTGGTGTTGTTGTTGTTGTTGTTGTTGTTGTTGTTGTTGTTGTTGTTGTTGTTGTTGTTGTTGTTGTTGTTGTTGGTGTTGTTGTTGTTGTTGGTGTTGTTGTTGTTGTTGTTGTTGTTGTTGTTGTTGTTGTTGTTGTTGTTGTTGTTGTTGTTGTTGTTGTTGTTGTTGTTGTTGTTGGTGTCCTCGTGGTGGTGGTGGTGGTGGTGGTGGTGGTGGTGGTGGTGGTGGTGGTGGTGGTGGTGGTGGTGGTGGTGGTGGTGGTGGTTGATGTCGTTACTCTTGCTGTGATTCTCGTTGTTGCCGTTGTTCTTGCTATTGTTATTTGGTGATTGGTTGTTGTTTATTGGATATTGATTGCTGCGCGTCTTTGTTGGGTGTTGGGTGTTGTTTCTTACGTTCAGTGTTTGTTATTTGATTGTGTTCTTGTCTTCGTTTCTATGGAAGAAAGCAAAGCAACCTTATTGACATGGGTCAAAGAACGTGTCAATCATATTCTAACCTGGTTGGTAGTTTCAACGCATTTCAAAATTCTGCTCGTCAAATTGGATCATTTCCCCAATTTTCGAGGTGAAAATGAACAAACATATCTGAAACCATCACCAAACATATCTGAAACATATCTGACTCAGCATGGCTTAAATATCATTTTCGCCCCATTATCTTCCCATTAAAGTCATGGAAGCCGAATCACTCCGCCCCGGGTCACCGTTGAACTCAAGGGACAATTGGGTGTACCCCCTTAACAGTGGAGCCATGGTATTTATTGTGTTCTCTACAAAATTCTTGGGGATTATTAATGTTATTATAACCCATAGATAGCCACGAAATATAGGGCCTATATTATAGGGATTTTTGCAGGTAGGGGTGAAAATAAAAAATGTTTGAACCCACCACCCAGTTAAGGGTAACCTCCCCGGGTCCCTACCGGGCGGGCCCCGGGCCCTACCATCTTCCATGATCCACTACCGTTGCGTTGCTCCAAGATGCCATATCGCTGGTGAATTTCCGCACTTTTCCAGCCTCATGGAGTCGTGCATGACCCACTTCCTGCGGTCGAAAAGACCAAGCCATGGCACCCATCCCCAACCAAAAATGGCTGGGTACCCCAATGAACATTTTTTGGAAAAAACAGCTAGACATTTTCTGAAAATTTACAAAATCATCTTAGAAACGACACCCATGCAAATTGGTGAGATTGCTCATCAGAGAATGTTCCTTTTGCTGAAGTAAATGTTTTTTGGCGCAATCAACTAGTTATTGACGGAAGTCCTCGGGCGGCTCCCCACAGCGAATGCGAGTGCAAAGGCCCGTGTGGGTATAGGAACCTGTGACGAAGATTAGTGATTAGTGGCTTGAAGGCCAGGTAATCGTCATGACTTCAAAACGCATATCCTCAGAATATGTGTGTTGCCTTTTGCTACGTCATGGTCCTCTGTGACGTAGATACAGGATGTTTTCGGATGTTTTTTCAAAGTCTTTCTGTGATGGTCCCGTTGTCCACCATTCCCGAAGGCCCCACAACAGCCTGTAGGGGAGCATTGTAACTGCGGTGAACCGACAAAACCAGGAGCGCAATCCAAGGCCTGTTTGGCCAACGACACAAACTTCCGGCAAAATCCGGCTATGACCCTATTATTGATAAACGAGAAATACAGAAATCAAAGTTATCTTGACACATGAAAACATCTTTCATTGTGATTGAAGAGGTGGTGTCTTTTGATATACTTTTTCTGTCTGAAATTCGATGATGGTACAAGTACCCGTGTACCTGTGCATTCGAAAATGCTTGGTTTTGCCTGGTGGTCTTTTGTTGGACTTACCAAGTAACGCGCAATTCGCGGCTGTCAAGCAATGATGGACATAAACAATCATAAACAGTACTACAGCAGAAAATTCCTTAGAGGTGGGAAGTGAATTTATCAATCCTCGTTGCACTAACCTAAACGCTGGGGTTCAATAGGGCTCGTTGGGATTGTAGCTACCATACACCTACGGGGGCTTTGTGTACTGCGCTACCTGCACGCACACACACACACACACCTACATTTCATTCTAAAACAAACACAGAAGCCAAAAAAGAAAAGTAGGTATTTTTCATGCTGATATGGAATCACATCAAATTAAGTCCGTTGCATATTCTAATGTTAACTATATATTATCTTTATATACATATATACATGTAAATATTTGTGCCGGAACACTATGAATCTACGTGAATCCAGAATCCTCACACCGCACTTGGACCCACTGTCCCCACCGTCTTGGAGCAAAATTGAAGCCATGCGCCCCCGACGTTGGGCAAACGATGCCTGGAGATGTGGCTTTGAAGGGTGGCCGCTTGCTGAGATCTGATGAGGCTACTGGTGGGGATCACAAATTCAAATGAAGTTAACTTGTCTTTCATGGTCTTTCCATCTGTGACTCATCATACCCGGAGTAAAAGTCCTCAGGACTATACTGAAGATCTTATGGTCGAAGATGATCAAGACTACAATTCATGCAACATCTGGATGCGGAGTCACTGAAAAATGTCAGGGCTGAACAGTGAAATCAAACAAAACATGAACCACGGGAAAATCCGGACTACGAAACATCCATGGGGCTTACTTCCAGCAGTAAGCCGTTTTCTGTCTCTGACTTGGATTTCAGCAACTTCCCACAACCCAAAACAATATGAACACCAGATTCGAAATGATTCGAATCCGCCCTACAGAAACTAGGTTTCGAAACAACACCAGGTGTTCCAAACCTTTGGCAGCCAGCGAACGACCCAACTTTCCCAGAGGTTGGTGGATTGGTCGTCCCTGTCATCTGATCCAGGCGTTTCGGGAGCCATGATTTTGGTACTCATATGGGTGTTTCCAAAAATAGGGAAACACCCCAAAATGGATGATTTATAATAAATTGGATGATTTGGGGGTACCACCTTTTTCGGCATACCCCCCTATTTTTAGTCTGTTTTTGCCCCTGAAAAGTTCCCGGGACCCAATCGGAAAGGATCGTCTTCCAGTCCCACCATTTTTCAGGGGCGATTTTTGCCAATCCCACCACAACAAGAGAATTCCCAAGTGACCATTAAAGCAGGTGTGATACAGGCACTTATGAAACAGCTTCACATGTACCCGAAATTCCTGTAAGCTTGTATTGATATATGCCCTCCATTCCCTTTCCCATGCTGGCAAGCCACTTTTCAACAGTATCCTCAGTTGGTTGGGACACGCCAACTACTGTAAGACACTCGGCTTTCGGAAAAAAACATCTCCTAATAAAGATTTTGCCGGTGAAACATCCTGCGTTGGAAGGTCAGTTCACACTGTTGATGGAAGAAATCCGGCTAACCAGTTGAGGTTGGTAGTTTATCCCATTATTTACAGGTTTTATACATCCCAGGTGGTTTTGCAGATTTCTTCCATCAACAGTACTTGCCTATTCGAATGCCATCTTTTCAATTGCCAGGTTCTTTGGTTCAGGGGACCGCTGACATGATCCTAGGTGAAACGGGAAACAACTTCCATTCGCCTATCACCTATAGAAAATAAAAAACATAGAAAAACTGTGTATACATATATAAATATATTATACATACCATAGGGACCCAACACCTACATTTTTAGAGGTTGTTATGGTAGTGGTGGCCAAAACCTTTGGTTTTTTCATGTTTTTGGGGGCTCATGGTATATCCTACTACACTCTATTGCACAACTTTATGCAAACAAAAACATGGCGTTGGATTTTTTTTGGAAATTAGATGGGAGATTTATGGTGTGCAGGTCGTGGATGCCTTCTCCCAAAAATCCCATCCAAACACGTCGATTTAACACCCAAAGGTTAACCACCTGGGATGTAAAGAACCCTGTAATTGCTGCTCCCCAGTTTTCTGAACCATCAACAGTACCTCCCAGAAGAGTGTCATTTTGGGGGCTAAACCCATTTTAGGAGCCCAAAACACACAATCCATGAATATCTGCCAAGTGGCATTCTGCATGCGGAAGTGAAGCTCCGGGTTGCTGACAACGTAATGCCAAATGTCTCCCTCCTAAGCGAAGTCATAAAGTAAAACTCATCATATTTGATCAGCTAAGAAACGAGGAATATTTCCCCATCCATGTCTGATATAGCGGCACGGCTGCCCTTGAAAATGAGCCGCATGGCAAACACTTGGCTGGTATGGAAACACTACGAATGTCACATGGGATCACTTTCAGGTCAAATGATCTTCACTGGATGCAGTGTTTAGAGTCTCTAGAGCTGTGGCAAAGATTCTGGCAACTTAAAAAAACGCATTTCCAAGCACATTCCAGTAGATCTACATGAATCTAAATATGCATCATCAGTTCTAAGTCTTAAGTCTGAGCATTGTCAACTTGAACTATGTACACTCAGATTGCAAAATCATAATGCTTCATGCATTTGGAACGTCCACTGAAATCTTAGTAAATAACCTGGTTGCACTTCCTTGGCTCTCCGTTTGAAAGGCTTTTTTTTGCGTAAGAAGATGCAACTTATGCGTGTCAGCTTTAAGAAGATCATGGCATACTGGGGTACCATGGCCAGCAAGAAACGCAACAAATACCATGTCAAGTATATGAAAAGGTTGATCAGAAGGGTTGGCCTGTTTGACCTTCCCACGCAGTTTGACAACATTCAATTCAAGAATGGCATAGAAACGCTAAGCACTGTCTCGCGGTAGATGTGGGGGGGGAATAGTGACCTACATCAATCCCCTGAAAAGATAGTGTTTTGGATGGAACAAAGTGAACACATTGAATTGAATCAACATCTACAGCAACAAAGCTGGATGACACATGTATCTATGGATTTGAGGTTCAGCTTTCTATCCAAGTGTAAGTAAAACTAGTTGGTCGTTTTGAACCAACCCATTTGAAAAAAACATGCTGGTCAAAATGGGTTACTCTTCCCCCAATGTTGCGGGGTGAAACTTCCCAAACCTATTTGAGTTGCCACCACCGATCCTTGGAGGATCAAGTAAGTAAGTTAATAACCATTGTGAGTATCTAAGTCCCCTAAGGATCGGGTTCCACGTTCCCCTAAAAAAACCCAGTTTTCAACAACATCTGGCTCTTTCACTTCACACCTGTCCTGCGTGCAGCTCTTGTTGAAGATAGCAGGCTGTGCTTTTGTGGTTTCACGTGCCAATGGTAAAACGAAGACCACGAAGCGATGTGCCAAAAGACCTTGGAGCTGAGGGTAAAGAAAACACCACTTGGGATGGTTGAAACCATTGGAAACTGGCAAATGTTTAGCATCTTTAGTGGTTCGCCATGACAAAACTGGAAATTTTGGATGCTTTGGAAGGATGAATGACAGCAAATAATTGAACTTGTGATAAAATGTCAGGATTTATAGAGCCTTTCTTTGATTCATTTCTCGGCCGATGAGCTGCTCATCCAGCTCATCTTCCAGCTCATTTACGTGGCTTCCTTTGTACATCCCCCCTTTGGTCGCTGAATTCGAAAAAAACAAATGGGGATTCCATATTTTTACTGTACCCCTTAACGAATCGTTGCTAAGAATGGGAGTATCATACTCCAAAAATCACTTCCATGGCAGGCAATCTATCATTCAATACAGTAGACCTCAGCTAAGGTCTTTGCGCGGACACATCTCACTTCAACACTGATGCTTGAAAGGTTGTGAATCTGGTCATCCATTCACCAAACACTATCAACATGATAGTATCCCTATAGAATCCATGTATGGTATATTTAACTCCTACATTTGGTTGATCTTCATGGTAAACTAGTAGGTAAATATACCAGTCCCATGGATGCTATGGAATCATCAATATGTGTTGTTTTCTCTTCATCTGGGCCCATCCCTTGAGAAACAGAAGCCTGTGAAAAGAAATCATGGTTCGACCCAATATGGATCCCAACAATGAGCCATTTCTATCCATTTCTCAGAAAAGACTTGCATAAGATGACGCAAGACGTTGTTGGATTCTGTGCAATCAATGGAAAAAATACGAGGCCTTCTGAATATGGCAACATCTCTGGCCAAATCATAACAACAATTCACCGACCTTCAATGAAAAATGATGGAATTCGCCGGATGCACGAAGTTTGCGCTTGCAGATTTTAAGAACTGGTACTTTTGATGGTCATATATACAGATCTTACCATTTTTTGATATCATTCTGGCCAAATTATGATATTTCACCAACCCAGATTTCTTTGAAAGAACGGGTTCCATTTCCCTTGCTAAACCACGATTTGGGGGCCCAGGTCGTGGGAGGTTTTCTGGGACTCCGCTGGGGCTCTGGCAACCAACCACCCAAAAGAGGCAGTAGAAGAGACACGTCAAAACGCCAGCCGCCTGATACAAATACGGGATGAGTTCTGGGTCTCTTTTTTGGAGGAACGGAGCAACCCCAAAAAAACAGGGGAAGGCTGGAGGGAACTTTTTTTTTGTAAAGTTGGAGGTGCGTTGATCTTTTTTTGAATCTAATGTTGATGGTTTGTTGTGTCTTTTGAGAAAATATTTTTCTAGTAAGGTTTGGTTGGATCTCTTGATCGTGGATAAGATACCATGTTTCTAATAATTCTAATAGATTGCAATACCATGCTATAAATTGAGGTTGGAGCTTGATGGGTTGAGAATATGAGAAAGAAACAACTATGATGAAATTCCTTGATGTGTGGATGTTACACAACAAACAAAGTTGAACAGTTGACCCCAACATCAGGACTATTTCATTTCTATGCAAAAGATATTGGGAGGTGGTGTGGCAAAAAAAAATCTATGTAGAAAGCTTTTTTGCAGTCAAAGATCATTGAAATGTTAGCCTCCAAAGACGACACAAGAATCAGTGGGAATATGAAAAACTGTTCCATGAGATTCATCAAAACAAAGAGGCTCGCTTCCTCGAGTCTTTCGTGAATATTGTTACCCTAAACAGATGGGTGTTTCCAAAATAGGGGTATCCCCAAATCATCCATTTTAATAAGGTTTTCCATTATAAACCATCCATTTCGGGGTACCCCTATTTTTGGAAACACCCATATGCATGTTTTTATGAGTTTACAGAGTCTGTAAGGTGGTCCACTAGCTTTCAGAAAAACATCATGTTTCCTTTCCAACTGTACCTCTAAATCTTCATTGCCTGCAACTGTGACGAAAAACACTTATTCATTAGAAACAGTTATTTATATACTTTTCCTATAGGGTTTCGGGGAGAAGGTATCCTGGAGATCCAAATTCTCCATAGATCTCCTGCCCTGGGAATCGAATCTGTAATTCCCAAACCCCCCCCAATGCGCACTTCTGTGGACGTCGTGCTGGCATCCCCTTCCGCTTCTACTGCTTCTGGCCTGTGTTTTTTCCCAGGTGAAGTCTTGATTGCTAACGGATGCAGTAATAATATACCAACCAAGTATAATGACCATCATCTCTCCTTCACAGGAGTCATAGAGATGTTGAACATGTCTCAAGTCAGCTGAATCAAACCGTTGAGTGCTTCATTTACTAGGATACGACGCAAATGGGAGATGTTACCACGAAAAGTATGCACAAAGCCAGGTTGAAACCACTATGTATATATATATATATAAATATATAATTATATATATATATATATATATTCCTGGGACCTAGCAAATGATTGACCATCTTTTGCCGTTTCTTTGATGCGGCGCAATTGTATCCATGATGCTACCGAAACCGAAAAAGTCAACGCCGAAATGAACAAGCATGTTAAACTCAATCTATAGTCGTATATATGTGTGCAAAAAGTAAAACAAACACACCAAACTTAGCTTACAAACTTACAAATGACACATTGACATGGACTCAAACAAATTTACCTTCAGAGAAAAAACATCACCTGGTTCAACAGCTGTGCACCAGGTATGAACTTTTCCAGCTTGTTAAAAAGGTACTGTTTCAAACAAACAACATCCGAAAGGTATCATCTTGGACCCGTGGGTAAAAATACATAAATCACCATAAAAAAAGTAAACCATCAGAATCATAATAAACCTACACTTTTTCAATCACCATCAGTGCTGGGCAGTGGAAAAATAAGGATTTTCCATTCGAACCATCGTGGCGTTCAGGTTTTCCAATGGATTTGGCATGCCGGCCAAGCCGTCCAAGCCAACGGTCCAAACTAAGGATCCCTAACGCGAAGGACTCAGTGGTGTCATTCTGACCTGACGTTTGAGATGAGAGTTTCATGGTGTTAAACTTTGAGATGATTTGCCTCTCAAGGTGTAAGTCAAACCATAGATTCGCGACCAATGACGATGCATAGATGGAGCAAAAATGATGCAAACATGATCAAAACAGGTGAATTTCATGAAAAACCACAATGTCAAAAGCTCCAGGTGATTCAAGCCGTGACCTTTTTATCCCCTAATTGAAAGTCACTTTAACCTTTGAAGGGGTCACTTAACCATCCCAAAAAGGTCGCAAAAACTTGCCAGGCTGACGTTATCTTTTTTCGGGGAGTCTAAATTGAATCATTCTGGATTCGTGAAGATACGAATTCCTGGTTCCTGAAAAAAACGCTAATTTTATCTCTCAAAAATATAATCACTGGAATTTCCTCCTTTCTCAGGGCACCTAATTTTCTGGATAGCCTTGAGATTGGTGAAGGTTTTCCAAAGATTATTTCGAGGATTGGCTCCCACGGTATAATCAACGATTTTAGTGGAAGAAATTCTGAGGGAAATCGGGAAATGGTGGATTTCCTTGCGCGGAAGAAGCAAACCGTGGCAAATGGTGTCAGCTCACATAGCCGGCTGAGACATGATCCCACTATGATTGGTGGATGTTCGTGTCAGTCATGGTGTCCATTTATTACAAGGTCTAGAGGGAAGTGCTCTTTCACCAAAATCCTAATGAGGTGCAGTTTGGAATGGCCGATCTTGATTATTTTTCAAACTATCATTATGTATCTGGGCAGACTTTTTCTTCATTCCTTAACCTGCAATGTCACTCGTCAAGGTCGGTCAGCTGATTGGCAGTTCAACTATGAATCGATCCAGCTCTATGCGCTAGTAAAGCACAAGGTAAACGGATGTAAGTTGCCCAGTTGCCCAGTTGCGGTATGTGAACTCCAGTAGGACGTGGGAAACCAAAATTTCTTGGGGGCCCCCGGCCCAGACCAGAAAGGTACGTGTTTTTTCCAATGTTTGGGGGGATTTTCCATTTCCACCTTATGACGCCAACACTTTGAAATGGGATGGGATCTTGGGAGCTTCTATATCTTTACTGAAAAATGGAACAACTTTTGTGCTTTTGTCAAATGTCAACCAAAGAATTCGGATGAAACTTCTCAGAAACTGCCAAAAATTTCCACTCCCCCCTTATCAGCACTGATCTCAAACTACCAGCACTGTTGTCCTATTGAAACCCCCCCTAAAATCATCCCTTCCATCCCATCCATCATCCCATCCACCAAGCGCCGTGTCTTTAGGCAATCCAGGCCTTCAATCTCGCCCTCTTCTGTCATGTCCTCATTTTTGGGGTCGGTCATTTCCCGTGACCAATTTTGCCAGGAAAAAATATCTGACCTTCTTAGTAGTCAGCCATGTGTCGAGGCCTTTTCATGAAGGCCGAAAAAATTGAGGCCGGAAACACTTCACGGTGAAAGTTTGAAGAATTTTCATACTGAAGAATGGCAACAAAAACCTGAAACCACCCCTGATGGACGAGACCCCAGAAAGCTACTGAACAACTGGTGAAGTGACTTTTTCAACGAATATCTATGTATATATCTATCATACAATATCTAAATATTCCTTCCAAATTGTTGAATACGCAACCATTTCGGCAATGAAAACCATCCCCCCAAAAAAATTGGCCCAGCACTCCTTCTGTTGCAAAAGTAGAAGATATTCCAACCATGGCTTTCCATAGGGATAGGCACAACTGGAGTGAATGACTGCCTCAAAGGGTGTCAGTCTAGGAGAAATGAGAATATCTGGGCAAACTGACCTCTAGTTTTGAAGGCCAACCCACCAAGACCAGGCCTTTTCCAATCACAACAAGGGTCATGTGGGTTCCAGGTATATATTACATACATATATATATATATAGATGTATACGCTTCATATCATATGATATGAGTGTATATATATATATACATATCAAGCACTTCACCAACCCGCAGAAAATACATGAAAAACTGGAAGTTGCCATATATATATATACATACAGGGTCATAAGTTTGGCTGGAAGCTTCAAAAACATCCTAACAAACTCAAGTCTGTATCTGCAAGACAAAGAACAAGTCCAACAACTGCACCAACAAAAGCAGGACAGCAGGGTTTCTCCGCAGCAACTGTCATCACATTCAAAGCAAGAAACCGGAGGGGAAGCAAAGAGAAAGCGGGAGGGACTGAAAACAAACTACAGGAAAGAGAAATCTTTTGGAACTCAAACAGGAACTTCGGAAACGGAAAGAAAAAGCACAGCTTCAGATTTCAGACTAATAAAAGGACCGGAAAACAAAGCAGAAAGAACGCCCTGTGGGGTTTATACATTCATTACACTTGCACAACCATTCCCTCCTTACACGTACACAACCATTCTCATTTGTTTCGTCGCCGGAAAGCCTTTTGTCACTGTTCAGGGCGTTCAGGGCAGCAAATATGATAGTCAAAAACAACGTCCAGATTTTCACCATGAAATATCTAAAACTATGTAGATGCATCACAATTTGTTGTTGTTGTTGTTGTTGTTGTTGTTGTTGTTGTTGTTGTTAACACTCAATATCTTTAGAGTCTAGGGAAGTCTCGAAGACTCCAAAGTTGCTCGCAACATTCGGCCCAACAGCAGATCCAAGTCGCTAGGATCGGCATCTCTAAAGTTGTAAGCAAACAATGAAGCAAGTAGATGCCTTAGCCGGAAAAAGGGCCCAGAAATTCGACATGTTGTTGAAAATGAAAAACAACACACCCAACAAAAACACAAGAAACTGCAAATCAACATATTTCATTTAGGACATTGGTTTTAAGAATTGAGCATCAATTTCATTTTTGGACTGACAAACAGTCTAATTTTGCAGTAGTTGTTTGTGTGTTTTTTCTGCTACCTGCAGGTACAAATACTTGGTGGCTCATCATCACTTGAAGGGACTTTTTGCGGCAAAGCTGTTGGATAGTAGGTCAATAAGTCGACTTATAGAAATACTTCATGGCTCACAGTATGGGAAGCGTTTTTGAATTTGTTCTTCGTTGCGTTGATGTAAAAAGACAGCTATGACATGGAGTGTCAAACAACGTATCAAACAGTGTACACACACTCAATGAACATTTTCAAAAAAAATACAAAAACACTTCTATTCCTACAACGTCATCTACTACAAGTGAATCTTAAGAGATATCATTTTTTGGGTATCCCTGTATCCAGTAAGAGTTATCATTCTACATGACTTCAAAAAAATCGACGTACCTTCAATTCATCATAAACCTGGCCAAATGGAATCGTATTTCACCAACCTGGATTTGCCTGATTTTCGGGGTTGGGGGCCCCGGGTCGTGTGAGGTCGCGGATAAATTTGACGCCCAAATCTGAAAGACATTGAAAAAGCCGATGTTGAAAGGACCGGAATTATCCTCGAGCGTTGAAACGTTCCACAATCTTCCCCCATAAAGATGTATGTATATATTTACATATAATTAGTTGAACAGGGTGTCGCCCCCATAGTGTGGATTCCACTTGCCATGGCAATCTATAGGTAAACTCGTGTAATTTACTGATCGAAAAAACAAAAAACAATCGAGGTTAACAACTAATCCTCACCAATTTTGTGTTTAATAACATGAGGTTAGGTCACTGGAACTCCATGGATGATGGACCAATTACTAAGGGAAACTTCCACGGTTCCACCCCATTGAACCGCTGGGGTGGGGCCCCCGGGCGCTTCTGTTCCAGGTTGAAGGGTCCGTAGCTCAAAACCTGGAGGAAGACAAAGCAACTGTGTGAAAATGCTAGGAAAACGCAGGAGTCAGGGCCTGGAGGAAAAATATTGGGACGGACGACAACAACAACAACAACAACAACAACAACAACGCTTACTTTCCCATAAAACATCATGTCAGCATCTAGTAATCATAGGGTCCCTGCTGAGCTTCAGACCAGCCACTGGAAGTAGGTGACGGACCTGGTGGTTCCCCATCCATTGGCTGCTATCCTTGTGCCCAACTTGCTCAATCCTGCTATTTACATTACATATATATGCATGTATTCTATATAGGTATATAGGAAATACATGGTATATACAGTATATATATATACTCATCATGAAAAACAAAAACATGAAAAAAAAATCAGGAAGGGGGTGGCTATAGTAGTTGAACATAAACCCAACCCGTTTTGGTTTACCACCAGATGCGTCTCACAGTTCTTTGGGACGAAACTCCAACTCATCTATTTGAAATTATTTGGAAACCTTTGGAGTTTCATTGTGAGACATCTCTGTGTGGCCAAAGTTGCAAGTTGCATAACTTGAGATCTGCTTCGTCGTTGGTTCCACCACCGAATGGTGACTTACCACAACAGAAACCAAAAGCAATGGACAAGGGTATCATCCCGAAAGGTAAATACCCAGTGTTTCTTCTCCGATGATGTCTACCCCAAGGCAAGGCAAACTAAAACAATAGCTGTTCGTGAAACGTTTACTAACAGAGTGTTTGTTACGTTACTCTAACTCTTTTAGTTTAATTGAATTTGCCAAAGCCAAGTGTTTTTGATACTTGGAAGATTTCCACCCCATCACGTTTGAGATCCCATTCGCGAAAGCTATGTTATGTTTTAATGGTCGTGCCTAACACCCAAGAAATGGTCAGAGAAAAGGATGATCTGTGCCACTATGATTTAATCTCCATCAGCTTCTCCATCTTCTTACATGATGTAAACATCGTTCAAGCCACATCAAACGAATGCCAAAAAAATCACCAAAAAGGTCCATAATCTCCATCGCCAAGTAACACCACTCCTTTGACACCCCAGAACTTCCAGAATGGGTTGATCTGCCGTAGATATTCGTTAAAGGTATGCCTTGGCAAGGTCATTGACTGGCTGGCGATATATCAATGTTGCATGAGCCCAATGGGAATCTGAAACAAAATGGTGGAGCCCAACCTGATTTTTCATCAGGAAAATTACTATGTCTACTGTATACATATATATATATATATACAGATCTATACACATAAGTGCACTACGTTATACATATACAGTATATATAAATATTACCAGATACCAGCTAAACGTTCTCATGTATTTTCGACTCGTCTTTATCTCTGGGAGCTTCCCCCCCTCAATTCTTGAAAGGACAACTTGGCGGACGAAATGTGGCCTTAACATTCAACGGTTTCCGCCCCGGGGCTGGAAAATATCACCACCTATCCATGGGGTGAAGGGGGTTGTCTCTTTAGGTGGGTTTAGATTCATTGATTTGAAGTATGATGGGTGATGGTTACAGTATTGCTGCGGTTAACTGATCGAAATGATGATGATGATGATGATGAGGAGGAGGAGGAGGAGGAGGAGGATGACGACGCCGACGACAATGCCGACGACGAAACTGATAATGAATCTTAAACCTTTCCAATCATTCCCTGCCGTAGATTCTCTACAAGGTGTGTTACATATTACATAACATTATTAACTATCATTTTTGGCGTCTAAAAAACCTACCGAACCCAAGGTCAAGTCTTCACCATCTTCACCATCTTCACCAGGGCTCATCCAAGCTCCCCTCGGCTTTTCAACGATTTCTTGTTGGCACTCCAAGACACTCAAAGGTAAAAACGAAGGCCAAAGCAAAGGAACACAAGATGAAATTCACCGCCGCGGCTGCCTTCCGGTGAAGATGACACCCCTTTTTTTAGGGAAAAACACCCTGGGCTGGGTGAAGTCTCTCAAGTTTTCATGGAGATGATGGAGATAATGGTATATAATGGTATATAAAACTATGGTGTATTGAATGTTGTGTTGACTTCACAGTCATGAATCATAATACTCAGAATGATGTAGCCCAGCCTGATTCAGTAAGATGTTGGGAGACAAATTCAAACTTCCGCCCGCGGCCATGCTATCCATTTCCAGCTCATGGGATTCTTAGTCCTTCTGTTTCATGAAATTCGTCTCAATAGCTCCATCATAGAGTGGAAAATGTGTACCAAACCCAGATGCCATTTTCCAATGAACTAACTCTTGAGCTATCGGATGAACTGAAGTATACCATGCAATCTGAAAACTGGATCTTACAAACTGAGAACACTCCGGATTTTTTTTTCCGAATCATTTTGAGCTCTCATTTTGGGGGGGTGAAACAAAAAACCGCTGCCAAAGGCAAATCAATTTACATGCTTCATTTGCTTTGCAAGTCCTGAGTGAATATTTGTGAATGTTCATCAAAGCACTAAGAGTCCCCTGAGCCGATGAAAATCATGATGAACATTGATAAAACATCTGGTTTTGTTTCCCCATCCCCACTTCAAATCACGCCTAAAATTCCCTTCCCGGATTTTTCTCAAGGTAAAAACCCGGTCCAACATCCAACTCCCCCTTCCGCAGCGCGCCAGGTGAATGTTGACTTCGTAGAGTTCGATGCAACTGGAGCAACTCCTCTCAGGTTAACAACCGTTTTTTTCACTGGTTTTTGTTGCACCGAACCGTGCCACCATTTTGTACTTGAGAAGATCTGCAAGGAATCTAGAGTACTGTAGTTTTCTTTGAACATTTTAACATCAAAGGATTGGTAGATCACGGTTGAACATCTAATTGCCATGTTGCCCTTGGACACAGTGCCGACTCGAATTTTTATTCGTAGCCTTAACTTACAATGATGCGTTCAACTTGACGTTCTTTGCTGAGGAACATCTGAAAAAATATGGGGGGAATCCAGGCAAGTTACACCCCCCAATGGAAAAACAGCTCGCCGAAGAAATGGTGGGACTGGAAAACCAGCCTTTCCTATAGGGTTCCGTTAGGTAACCTTCAGGGGGGGAAGCGGGAACAAGCTTCGTGAGGGTATTTCACCTTGGTTTTTTCTCGGGAAGCGTCGTCAACCCCCAGTGCTTCACAACCATCCAACGTCAACCGTTGTCCGCGGGTCTTGGAAGCCCAATAGCACAAGGTGGGTGCAGAGCTTTGGAGAAAAGTCATCAACAACCTGCAAGCGTAGCGTCGCTGAACCCCGGAGGTTCACCACTAACATGACGGGTTGGAAAATCCCGTCATTTTCAATAGGAAATACATGAAAATTCATGGGTGGATGTTCCAGCCAGTCATATTAGTCGTTAGTTTTCGGGGGGGTAGTAGACCCTGCGGTCGTTTTGGATCCAATGGTGGTGGGTTCAACTCTTCCGAACAATACTGGTCCAATGGGATTATATATATATACATATTACTTACCCAAATAAGGGATGAATAATGATGAATAGATGAACTTGACAGTTCCCTAGGGATCCAATCACCTTCTGAGAATGGTAATGCAACATAAATACCTTGCTGTAGAGGTGATTGTAGACCCCAATCATCCTCTGACAAGGTGATTGGATCCCTAAGGATTGATTGAAACCACCACCTAGGTCATGTTTCTGCACCAAGCCATTGAAGCGTTCCCGCAAAGGGAACCATAGTCCAAGTCATCCGGTTCGGTGGCTAAACCAAACATGGAGACGATATGAGATGTGTGGAATTTCAATTGAGATGATTGGGACTATTGAAGTTAAACGCACACCATCTAGGATGAACCCATAAGATCCAAGTATTGAAATATTTACTTACATGTACCAACAAAAAATCAATCAACATGTGGTTAAATATATTATGCATCTATACTATGGGGACTACAAAAAAAACTTCCCTTAACGCCACTGATTTTCAGCTACGGCTACCACAGAAACCATGGTTGGCGCCTGGTGGCTGTGATCACCATGATCATGAAAACCCAGGTGCGCACACCTGGATTTCGCAGGGTTTTTCGGTTTTTCGAGATCAATCAACCTGTATATAGGTGTACCCGGCTATGGTGGAAGGGGATTTTTTTCGATATCCGCAAAGTTATCATAGAATTGCCATGCAACAACAGACTCCAAAGTTTTATTGATGGGAGATGGGTGGATCCAAGTTTTGTTTTTTTCTAACAAATTTCTGTGAGGTTTTTCAACCTTAGGTGGAGTTGTTTCCAACTTGAGTGTTCTTCTCAACCTTTTTCTTGGCGAAGAAGCAGCCGGTGACGTGAAAAAACTTTCATGTCACAAGCCCGCTGGATTTTTCAGGAGAATCATCTCGGGATCGATCCGTCTGAAATGATCGATCCAGTCTCACCCTTTTTGGAGCATGAAACAATACAACCAATATGAAGACAACCCTGGAAAATTAACATGGAACCTGAGAATACAGGCCCCCTGGAAGCGGAAAATCCTCTACCAAATCATCATTTTCAGGTTCTATGTTAATCTTCGGGGGTGTATCCTTCCAATCAACACCAGGAAGTGCATGGAAGTACTATATGACCATATGCTTAAGCTTAAATACATGTTGGTACTTCTATTGACTTTTCGGAGGGCAGTTTAACGTCCTCCAAATTCTTCGTGGTGTTGGCGATATCATGGACAACAAACCAATCATTTGTGTACAATGAGGAAATTGGTTGACCCCAAAGAATTGGTGTGGGAGTAGTATCCAACCTCTTCAACTGTTCATCTAAGGGAATTGGAAGTAGCATATAATTGATACGGTAAGGGTTTCTAAATGTAAGGCTTCCTGCTTGCTTGGATTTGCTTCGTCTTTTGCAAAAAGGTACCTGGCTTAACAAACTTAACATATCCCACCGGAAAGGGAAAAGGAACATCCTCGACTCAAACATGCCGACAGGGATGGGATATGTTAGTGGAACTCAGGAGGCTGTTTAGTTGATTGCCTTTCACTTCATCATTTCTTTCAAATAAAAATCACGCTCACAGTTGGATCCTTTCATTTGCTACATAAACCCCATGCACGAATCGCTTCCCAACATTACGTGACATTGGAATTTAGGTAAGAATCAGTGGGCTCTAGCACCATTGGTTTCCAGACTTCTATGGAACCACAAAATCGTCATTGATAGCTACAACAAAACAACATTCAAATAGGTATGATAAAATGTAGTTATCTCTATCAGCCCAAACTATGACAACTTCACTAGCCTAAAATTTACTGCGAGCCGATACTGTATTTTCTAGATAAGTTACCATTTTGTATGTGGCTAACCTGATTTCAAATGTAAATCTGGGACAAATCTACAGAACGCAAGAAAACAAACAGTTGTTATCTCCAAGTCCTAGGAAGCACAATTTCAAGGGACGATGACATGTCATTGTCTAAAAGGTCCTTGTCAAAGAGCACGATCATTTACACATTTGTACCGCATGTTTATACCCCCGAAAACTAACATGTCCCCTAAAAAAGGACTATTTCAATAGGAAATACATCTTCCAACCATTGATTTTCAGGGGACCCTGTTAGGTTTCGGGAGAGTATACCTAACACGGCTGATGTAACTTTCAACTATTGAACCCATGCTAGCGGCTGGGAGAGCACATCGAAAGCCATATTGCCATATTCCACCCGTCCCACCTTGCAAACTCAAATTCCTGACATTCAGCCGCGGGATGTTCTGCTGGTAATATGAGAGATGTGAAATAATCATCAGGAAATCCGGCTATATTATTTACAACAAGGAAAACATCCGATCAGGGAAATGACCTGAAAATTGTTCGATTTTAGTAGGGCACCGGCTACTTTTAGAGATTGAACAATTCGTGAGAGAACGAAACCAACACAAAATTGTGCCAACGCCTTCTCTTCAGGTGTTGAACAAATACTTCTGGTTACAACTACTGTCAGCTCTTAAAAGATTCGGGGTCCATCAAGCCATATGGACGTGCTTCAACATAGATCAAAATATAGTTTCAACATGTTTCAACTTTTTCCCAAATGTCCGTGATGTTTTGCGGTGCAAACCTACCAATCTACCAGCCATTCATGGATTGGTAAATATACCCTAATTGGATCAGTTATGGGATAACTGGCTTTTGGGTCCACTCTGTAGGATATCCTCCCTTCATCGCTCACCCCATCCTGAAAGGCTTCACAAAGGCACGGCGTTCCACGTCTTGGCGGGATTCCACATCCACTACTGTCACAAACAAGCCTGGAACGAGTAAGTAACGGTGAGAACGGCGGTATGTAAGGGATGAGAGTGAATGATGATGATGATGATGATGATGATGATGATGATGATGATGCTGATGATGATGGTGATGATGATTATGAGGACGATGAAAACAATGATGATGACGATGACGGTGGGTGATGACAATCATACTTTTGAAATGTTTCGGGAGATAGGAAAAAATTAATTAATTGATTGATTATTTCGTCATTTTCAATTGTTCAATCATATCATTCGATCCATACATGATTGGTTTAGCTGGTATGTACGTGGATAGCTGCCAAATTTCCCATGACCAGGTCTGTTTCTGACAATCTCCTACTCCAAAACGACCCAAATCATACGCCCTAAAAGATTCCGAAAGGAAAGTAGTGGGGTCAAAATTGCATGTGCAACAAACGCCAAAAATAGTGATGAAAGGATTGGTGATTTATGTATGATTCATGTATGATTGGTGATTTGTGTTGCAAGAAAATACACAACACAAAACTCCAGTGGCAAAAAATGCTAGGTGAAACAGGGTTCACTATGCCCTGGGGGTTCTTTCATTCCAATGAACTAGGCAGGAGTATCTCACTCATGCCCCCTTACATCAATTTCAGTAGATCCATTGAACAAGTCAGAATCCACACATGTACTTCATCCCACTTCAGCCGGATGTGGTACATTAGTCCAAGACAGACAAAACAGGTCATACATCTGGGCCAAATTATATCCTAAACTACCCTAAACCAAAACATGTTTTGGGTAGCATTTTTTACGGAAAACAGTTTCTCTTAAACCTTCCCTGATCCAAAATCACCCAACCACCTTTTTCTTCCCTTACCAAAAAAATCACCCAACCATCTTGAATAAACGGCACAATTTTTTTCCAACCCCTTTCGGGACAAACCCGCGGGCTCCCAAAAACAAACAAAAAACTCGTCGTTTGAATCGTCGGATACGTCGAAACGTCGGCCTAACACCGACCACAATGCCCATGCTTCCCAAATCTCAGAGCTTTCTACCTCGGGAGGTACATCTACGGGCGGCGAACCATGCCGCACGCAAGGTGAGGTGAGTCGAGATCACCTTTTGGGCCCCGGGTGTTGCGGTTGGGGTTTGAAATATAGAGGATTTTATGAAAATACGAGTATA
>DF239426.1:196128-206697 GCA_000507305.1 Breviolum minutum Mf 1.05b.01 | reverse complement strand
AATTTTTGTGGGATGTATGGTGGGGCGCGGGACTGTGTGCTGAACTTGGGGCAACCTGACTCTTGCTATAAGTGGTACATAAGCAGGGTTCAAGGATTAGACCCTTTGGTATGTGCAAAACAAGGCCAACCCTGAACATATGGTAAGTTGGGTATGGTAAGTTGGGGGAACTATGTAAAAAATGCACCAGTAAGTCGGTGCAATAATTCATCAAAAGATCTGGCGGAAATGTCTGTCCCCATCCAACCTCTCCCTGGCAAAACATGACTATTGAATTTGGATGAATTTGGGGTCCCGTTTAAGGGGACCCCCAAAGTTCACCTGGGGATTCCCCACATGAACTTTGGGGGTCCCCCAAACCTAGAAAATCATTGAAAAATATTTTTTTGCAATTAAGAGCTCATTATTTCGAAGTATTTTGTGAAAAAGGGGACCCCCAAAGTTCATGTGGGGAATTTGCAGGTGAACTTGGGGGTCCCCTGAAAGGGGACGTCTAATTCACATGGAAGGATTTCAGATTCAAGTGGCAGTGGGATTGACAGGTACGTCACATCTTTAGAATGTGAGGGATCAGAGTGATATCTTTGAATATCTTTGAATCTTTGCTATAGTGATTATCCTGCAATATAGAAGTTTCTGTTTTGGGTCATATGTGATATACCATCCTTGGCCTTGATTCAAGTCTAAAACCCGAATCCTGATAAGTGGTATTTTGGTGAGTGGTACTGTTGATGATGATTGGTGAGTGGTACCTTTGGTGGATGTCGATGCGACCAGTGAGTTGACAAAGATGTGAATGAAACCCAGTTGAAACCCCCCAACAGGTGGGGAGGTAACAACAAAAATGCAGTTGGGATCACTACTGTTGATGATTCAGAAATCCCAAGGTCAACCACCTGCGATGTATCAAACTCTTGAAGTAATGGGATACAGTATGCTACCTGCTGGTATCAACTGGTTAGCCGGATGTCTTCCATCAACAGTATGAATACGTGGTGTGAATGAGAGGTATTGATAGAAACCTCCCGGATAGGCACATCATGACAAGATCCCATCTCTTTTCTTTTCCACCAAAAATTGAATGGGACCTTACCAACGGACCCCTAACTAGATTGCTAGAGTTATTAGATGCTAAGGTTTAGGAGTCCGTTCAGTAGGTCCTGTTGGAGATTTCTTGGATCTTTGTTTTTTGCTTTGTGTGTTATGACTTAATCTAGATATACCCTCCCAAAGTTTCACATGGTTCACCTGAAAATGGGGAGCCAGTGGAATAGGAGACTCCAGGTTTTCGCAGCGATCAACCAAAAAAACGGTTTGAGTTGAGAATATACAGGGGATGAAATCTACCCATTTTCATGGGGATTGCAGTAAGCCAGTAATTATGAGAATTCTTTTTACCCTCCCTGAAACTAACATAGCCCCTAAAAATGGTGGTTTCCAATAGGAATCTCCAAACTTCCAGGGGTCTATTTTCAGGGGCTATGTTAGTTTCAGGGAGGGTAACCAGCCCGTATAATGGTTTCAGTCACAAGGGTTTTTGAATACTTTTGAGGTGAAACCATGTTAAACTTTTGCGGGTTCATACCCTGAAATCCCTAAGAGCGATTGAGTTTTCCCCCTGAAAACTGGTGGGTTGATTGAAACGACAACCTTGACCAGCCCTAAAACTAACATATATAGCCCCTTTAACAAAAATCCATCCTTAAAAGGAAACTAGTAAATTCCAACCCTCTATTTGTCGGGTGCTACCCCCTGGAAGTTTAACATAGCCCCTTAAGAAAAATCCATCCCAAAAGGAAACTAGTAAATTCCAACCATCCAACTTTTGAAGGCTTTTGCTGTTAGTTTCAGGGAGGGGTATCCCCATATTAAACTTGGGGAGTGATAATTCGTATCCGTATCCCGTTTTCGCACGTTTTGATTCGGTGATTTTGCTTTTCCCCAAAAAATATGTCAGTTTCAGAATGAAACCCAGGTACGGTTGATGGAAGAAATATGGCTAACCAGTTGATATTATATACATGAAATGATTGTAGGGTTTTAGCACCATCCCAGGTGGTTGTTTGGTATTTCTGAACCATCAACAGACTGACACACAAGAAATAATAGTCTTCCATACCTTTCGACTTGCACGTGGGGGACAATAGAAATCTAAGAGTACCCCCATCAACAGTACTGTTGATGGAAGAAATCCCAAACCACCACCTGGAATGTATAAAGCCCTGTAAATAACAGGTTCAACTACCAACCCCAACTGGTGATCGACGGATTTCTGAACCATCAACAGTACCATCATTCACGTTTTCACCTCCAAATCCATGGAGATATCCTCCATCCGTTCGCCTTCGGCCTTCGGCCTTGGGCCAGGCCTTAGCCATGGCCTTAAAGGATGCCTTACCACGTGCTGCAGCCAATCGTGAGACACGTTTGGAAGCCTTAGCCTTGGAAGATTGTCAAGTCGGAGAACTTGGCGCCAAGGTGGGAACTCCCCCGGACCAGATAAGGGTGGGACTTCCAGGGCCTTATGAAGGGAGCCTTTTCTGGCGGGTTTGACTTAGCCATAATGGTCAGGAAAACTTTAGATGGATACCCAAAAAATGATGGATATACCTTGAAAAAAGTGCGTGTTTGGCTAAAAAATAGGGTCATTGTTGGTAGTGTCTATGTTGGAAAATTTTGGGGGTGTATATACGTTTGTATATGTGTTTGGCGAGGTTGCAGATTTCCTGACAAATAGAGGGTGGGAAACTAGTTTCCTTATGTTTCCTTTTAGGGCTTGGCCTATTTTCAGGGGCGAACTGTTAGTTTTTATGGGAGTGTATCTAAGTCTACAATTTGGGTAGTTTATGGTGCAAATGTAGGGAAATACATCGTATGATGGATTGGCTGGGTGATTCAATTATATGTATTTATATTACCATATTGGGATGATAGGTTTACCCTGCCGTAAAAATAAGCCTAGCCAGCCCTAAAAGGAAGCCGTATCGTTAGTCTCTCTATGCCACCATTTTTCAGTGGCGAGCTGCAAGTCTTAGGGAGGCTGAGGATAATAATCCTCATAAGGGCTGTACTGTGAATTTTCATGGTAAATGTAGCTAAATATACCAGTCCCATGGATCCCATGGGTATAGTTTACCCGCCAACAAAAAAAACTAACATTTAGATACCCAAAATGACCCCAGCCATCTTAGTGAAGCAGGAGATGCTCCACCACTTTAATACCAAGGTCCATCATTTTTGGTTAAATCAATTCGTTAGATTTTCGGGGGTGTATGCATCACCCCACCGGCCAGCTAAAACCGCAGGCACTGGCAGAACATGTTTCTTCAAGTGCCTTGATGGCCTTGTCTGTAGCACGCGGTGGATTGGTAGATGATGATGCTACTGCCATCATGCCATTTGGATGCACTACTTGAAACTTCAAATGAAACTTCAAGATGTTTTAACACAACAGCAACCCTTTTCCAAAAAGACTATAGAAAATCCTCTTCCAAACCCGCAAACCTTTGATACTTTTTGTTTGGGGGAGGTAAAGGATGTGCAAATATGACCAAGATTTGGTACAACATCTGCAATTTAGTCAGTATGTTTTGAACAACAACAACAACAACAACAACAACAACAAGAACAACAAGAACAACAACAAGAAGAACAAGAACAACAACAAGAAGAAGACGTGTCGATCCGGATCCGCTTTTCCATCAGGATGGCACTGCCAAAGTCTATTGCCTTTCTGGACCTCTCAGGTGGGTGGGTTTTTGCTGATGTTTTGGGGATTTCTTTGGAAAGATTTTCCCCTTATTAAAAAAAGGTCATGGTTCAGATTCGAGTAAGGGCCCTCAGGGCCCGTAGGGCCCGTAGTCCCGTAGGCGGCCCGTAAGGCCCGTGCGCCCGTAGAGCCCGTAGCCCGTAAGGTCCCGTAGGCCGGGCCCGTAAAGCCCGTAAGGGCCCGTAGAGCCCGTAAACCCATAGAAGAACTGAGAAAATAGGAAGCTATTTAGCTTCCCACCATATTCAAGAATCTTGATGCACATATTAGGACCTTGGGAAGGGTATTCAGTCGTATCTTAAGTCTGCTCGTGTGTTACAGTAATGATTGAGAAGGCGGCGTTTTGAAGAGAACATATGCCTGTGGGGAAAGTACTACAAAGTACTACAACGTACTACTCCAGTACTACACAGTACTACTCCAATACTATTCTGTACTACAACGTGCTACTCCAGTACCACTCCGTACTGCAAAGTACTGCTCCAGTACTACCCTGTACAAAGTACTACTCCAGTACTACTCTGTTTTACAAAGTACTACACTACTCCACTACTACAAAGTACTATTCCAGTACTAGTCTTTACTACAACGTACTACTCCAGTACTAGCCCTGTACTACAAAATACAACTCCAGTACTACTCTGTCCTACAAAGTAGCACTCATGATTGAAACGTCATTTACAATATACGGAACAACAAGCGTCCTCCTCCAACTTCACCAAATACTACGCCTGCCATGAAAAATGAGTCTCAGGATTGATCCTGCTCACATATGAAACGTCATTTACCATGTGCGACGCAACAAAAGGCAGCCTCCAAAATAATGCCCCTGCCACGCAAAATGAATCTCATGATTGATCCGTCTCATATATGAAACGTCATTTACAATGCGCGGTGCAACAAGAGTCAGCCTCCAACTCCACCAAATACTGCGCCTGCCACGAAAAATGAGTCTCAGGATTGATCCTGCTCACATTTGAAACGTCATTTACCATGCGTGGAGCAACAGCACTCACCTTCCAACCTCACCAAATAATGCGCCTGCCACGGAAAATGACACGCATGATTGATCTTGCTCACATGTGAAACGTCATTTACAATGCGCGGAGCAACAGCACTCACCCTCCAACCTCACCAAATATTGTGCCTGCCACGCAAAATGGCATTCCAAAATATGAAGAATATCTACTGAAAACGGTTGAAGCGTCATTTACAAGCATGAAATTGCAAAACTGAACCCGCCTGTTCGTGGAGCTTACTTTTCTCCTTCGGCAACGCATTTAATTTTGTATTGAAAATTACAACTTTTCGCGCTCTGGCTACCTATCCAAATTTCACCAAATATTGCGCCTGCCACGAAAAGTCACAGTCCACGATCGCCAAATGTTGTGCCTGCCACGAACAGTGACACTCCGACATCACCAAATATTGTGCCTGCCACTGAAAAGTGGCACAGCAACATCACCAAATGCTGCGCCTGCCACGAAAAGTGACATTGCAACGTCACCAAATATTGTGCTTGCCACGAAGAGTGACAGAACTGTTACTTTCCTAATTGTTACTGTGCTGAACTGTTGCTTTACTGAGCTGTTACTTTACTGAGCTGCTACTTTACTGTTTTTTTACTGAGCTGTTACTTTACTGAACTGTTACTTTACGGAGCTGTTACTTTCTTGAACTGTTACTTTAGGAAAGCCGTTACTTTACTGCACTGTGATTCTACTGAGCTGTTACTTGACTGAACTGTTACTGAACTGTTACTTTACTGAGCTGTTACTTTACTGAGCTGTTACATTACTGAACTGTTACTCTACTGAACTGTTACTTGACTAAACTGTTTCTTTACTGAACTGTTGCGTTACTGAGCTGTTACTTGACTGAACTGTTACTGAGCATTGGCACTTCACTGACTGACCTGTTACTTTATTGTTACTTTACTGAGCTGTTACTTTACTGAGCTGTTACTTTACTGTTATTTTACTGACCTGTTACTTTACGGGGCTGTTACTTTATTGAACTATTATTTTAGTAAAGCCGTTACTTTACCGAGCTGTTACTTTACTGTTCTTTTACGGAGCTGCTACTTTACTGTTACTTTACTGAGCTGTTACGTTATTGAACTGTTACTTTAGTAAAGCCGTTACTTTACTGAACTGTTACTTTACTGAGCTGTTACATTACTGAACTGTTACTTGACTGAGCTGTTACTTTACTGAACTGTTTCTTTACTGAGCTGCTACTTTACTGAGCTGTTACTTTACTGATTAGTTACTTTACTGTCTTTAAATCTCTGTATATAACTCGGAAGTTTCTTACCTAAATGTTTTTCATTCGGAACTGTGAAATGTCGAAGTGGTCCACATAAAATTTTCTTGCCGATGGCGAATTTCTACGGCCAGTAGCGGGAGGAAAAGGGACATGACTTCAACATGTACCGAAAAAACCCGGTAGTATTCATGTTAAGTCAGCTTCTGGACTGTTGCCAGGGGCCCGTAGGTCCCGGAGTGCCCGTATGGGGCCCGTAAAAGGCCCGTAAGGTCCCGTAAGGCCTGTAAGGCCCCGTAGGGCCCGTAGAGCCCGGGCCCGTACATGTAATTGGACCATTCTCTAAAAAAAGACATCCCCTTATCAGATTGAAAAAACACCCGCAACTAGTTGGTGGCAACTCAAATGTTTTTTGATTTTCACCCCGAAAATTTGGGGAAGATGAACCCATTTTGACGAGAATATTTTTCAGATGGGTTGGTTCAACCACCAACCTGAAACTAAGATTTCCAGATCAGCAACTGTAGGAATTTCCATTTGGAAATGTTGGGGGTTTGTGTTTTTGGACATCGATTTGGTGTGTGTTTTCGAAGGATAAGATGTGTGATTCCTACAGTTGTTGATGTGGATGATTTTGGGGGAAATACCATTGTAGAGGGACATCTTTTTGTTAAAGATACCTTAAAGAACTTGGACATTGGGAACGTACGGAATTTCAAGGATTTTTTTTTGGGAAACTTCTTTAACATGAAATCCGGATTCTAATATTCTAATATTTTTTTAATTTTCACCCCGAAAATTGGGGAAAATGTCCATTTTGACTAATATTTTTCAGATGGGTTGAAACCACCAACCAGATTATGTCTCCTTTTCCAAATGTCCCCCATTTTCAACGTTACCCCTCCGAACGAATATGTTCACCTGATTTCAGGGAGCATGTCAGAAGAGACATAGTCTTCCAAACAGCATTTTTGCAGGGGTATATGTTCGTTTTTCAGGGAGTGTAAGTATATACACACCAACTTTTGAAGTTTTGGAATAGTCAAAGCATCACTAATTGACCCTTTGCTTGAAGTGTAAGAACTTGTAAGAGGTCACCCCTGAGGGATCATGGTTGGAATTGGAATGGTCAACCTACCGTCCCCCCGCAGAAATGGCCAGCCTTCTTAACCCATTGGTTTCCCTTCATAAGGCCGGTGTTTCAACCTGGTTTCTGGGGGAGTTAAACTTCAGGCTGTGTACCCGGCCGCCGTTGTTGGAAGCCCGTCTCGAGTCCTGAATCATGGCCGTTGTCAGGCAACGAACTGAGCGACTTATCAGCATCCATCGCTGGGGAGGCGCCATTCGTACCCGGGTGGAGGTGGATAGGTGATTTTGGTCAGTCCACATCATGGGTGGTTGATTGTTGTTTACCAATGGGGGTGGTATATTAGATCCTTAGGATCACATTGGAATATGATTTAATACATTAGATCTATGGGAGATTTTTTCTATGGTACATGATAATTGGATGGCGGATTTTACCTACATAGATGGTTGATTTGTATAATAAATCAGGTGATTATTTTGGTCTACTAAACCCCATGAGGATCCCAAGGGGCTGGTAGATTTTTACCTAACATGGATGGTTGATTTATGTTGCCCAATAGACCATACAGTACATACATGTGGTGATTTTGGGTCAGATTCCCCAATAAAAGTCAGACACCAAAACAAACCAAGACTTTTTTTGGATTGGTTTAAGGTATATACAGATATACATGGATATACATGTGTATTGTTGGTAAAGAACGTATTAAAAACCATTATTAAGCCCTCAATCAGGCCGGCTAATTCCGGAGGGTAGGTTGACTAGCCATGATTTATTTGGAAGAAGTGAAGTTGGTACATCAAACGGCCTTTTTATCATGGGAATCTAAGGGGACACCCCCATGTCACCCCCCAAGAAATAAGGCCGTTTTGAAGGGTTATTCACCACAATTGTCACTTCATTAGGCCTTATTAGGACTTTATTTCTTGGGTTTTTACTTGACATCGAAAAACGGAAGACAGCATAGAGTTTTTTTCAAGGTTTCGGACACGTTGTTTCCACCTTCCGGGTCGTGTTTGTTGCTTGCTCGTTTTTGGATGATTTTTATGGTACATGTAGATTTCAAATATTTTGTCGTTTTTTTACCCCCACAAATTGGGGAAGATGTCCAATTTGACGAGCATATTTTTTCAAGTGATTAGTTCAACCCACCAACTAGATATTTTTTGCCACACTTTTTTGAATACTTTTTGCAAGTTTTTGTTCAGGATCTGTCAGGCTGATTTTTCAAATGTTGTTGTTATTATTGAATCCCTGCCTACCTTTGGGGAGACTTTTTCCAATTTGACGACTTGCGCATATTTGTTTATATCTTTTGTTAAATCTCCACGTGTTTTTTTCATATATTAAGCACAACTGTTAGGACACTCATCCAATGACGAACTTTCAAGTTTTGGGGTATTAGACTACATGATAATATTATGGTCCGAGACTGCCGATGTAGGTTAGTTCGCTAATATACACCATTCTTGTATGTTTTTTCTATGCAGTAACCGGATTGCATGCTTGTTCTCATTAATTCCTGATAGTCTTTGAAACCTACTACTCACCCATCCATGAGTACAAAATGACTACCACACAAGAAAAGTAATCGGTTGAATTCACCACGTTGTACTTTTGGTCGTATTTTTGCTTGCCAGACCCTCTACAAGCGCTCGGGAATGTCCATCAATTTGGCCGCCAACCATGTGAGTCCGACGATCAAGATGCTGTTGGCAGAGGCGGATCCGATGGCTGTTTTTGCCTCAATCAAGCACATGTGACCTCGAATACCTTGGATGGCGTTTTTTCCAACAAAAGGTATCCTGAAATTTACCCAAAAAACCAGGTTACATAATGAAATGTGATCCATATTTTTTTCAGATAAACTGTTCCACCACCAACTAAAAGGTGAGATTTCCAGCCCATGTCGTCCCTTCCTTTCGGATCCAGGAGCACGGCACACGTTTGCGCCTCTGAGTCGTTTGTTGGTTAAACGCCGGTTGAGTGGTTGAGTAGTTGGCCGATTCGGGGAAGGATGCAAATGGGGTGAAATAACCCCCTCTAAATCTAGGTGGTGGTTTCAAATACTTTTTATTTTCACCCCTATTTGGGGAAGATTTCCAATTTGACTAATATTTTTTTCAAAGGGGTTGAAACCACCAACCAGAAATGGCTTGAATTGACCAATTGTTGATTTAGTGTTGATTTAAAGTTTCTCTGCAAGGTGGGCCCCTACTTAGTTATGAATGGGGTGAAATAAATAACCCCTATATAAATATATATCCTATATATATGGCATGAATTAGCTGGGTAACTGGGGTTATACTCGTATTTATAGGAGTTAGTTCACCCCATATTTAACTGGCAAGGACCCCAAATACCTAACTGTAGGCTCCACCCGGGCAAAAAAACGTATGTCAGGATGTTCATAGCCTTGCATCTCATGGCTTATTTGGAAATACACTTAAAGTTTGTTTGCCAACGCAGGCAGCATGATGGCATACTTAGCTTACAAACAGTCGGCCCCTGAAAATAGGCCTTGCCCTTAACAGGAACCGATCATCTTCCAACCATGAATTGTCGGGGGATACGCAGAAAATTTCGAATCTAAAAACATGCTTTTGGAAGATCTAGGCAATTTACAGCGACCTCAGCCGATGTCACCCCAAAAATGGTAATTTAGTAAGGGAATCCTACCCAAAATGGCCTTAATTTAGGTGAAGGATTTCTATAATAATAAATTGCTCAGATCAAAATGGAATGTCAGCCAAGGGTTTTGATCGTTGCTCATTTGTAGCGTGATCCATCCTCAACTGCACCTTCCCTGCCACCTTTTTTCATTGACTCGTGGACCTTCTCACCCCGCATTTCCCGCCGAAGAACGGCGGGTGTTCAACGCAAAGAAACCTGCGGTTTTGAAAATGATGGGTTTTGCAGGGCCTGGGAAGAGGGCGGAAAGTGCAACGCACATTTTGGGTGAGCTGGAAGTGCAAAATAAAAGTCTTTAAATTAACATGTCCTCCGAAAAATAGCCGTGGTTGGAAGACGATCCTTTCCTTTTTGAAATGGGCCCTTTTTAGGGGGACATGTTTGTTTGTAAGATGGTGTACGTACTCATGGACTAAGCCACATCTTGTTGCACATATATTCGTGCACATTGTAAGATAGAGGGTAGACACTCACGCATATATTCCTGCTGTAAATCACCGCAGGCTATATCATCAAATCTCATCATTCAAAATGTTTATGTCGTTGTTGTTGTTGTTGTTGTTGTTGTGGTTGTGGTTGTGGTTGTGGTTGTTGTTGTTGTTGTTGTTGTTGTTGTTGTTGTTGTTGTTGTTGTTGTTGTGATTGTTGTTGTTGTTGTTGTTGTTGTTGTTGTGGTTGTTGTTGTTGTTGTTGTTGTTGTTGTTGTTGTGTTGTTGTTGGTTAGTTGTGTTGTTGTGGTTGTTGTGTTGTGTTG